>VDFB02266451.1:0-22413 GCA_007258455.2 Sequoia sempervirens
GTTGCGACATTGATGTCAGAGAGGGACCAAGCTCGATAGCAGGTCCAGGCCCTCACAATGGAGCGAGATTAGGTTGTATAGTAGTGGTAGGCTACAAAGCTACAACTGGCATAGGAGGTGGGTCGATGCCAACAACTAGAGAGCATGACAACAACATCTCAGGGTAGGATAGTCCTGGCATGGATGTATCGAGATGTAGTGAGAGAGGTCGAGTACTACAAAGTACACTATAGACAGGTAGTGCCTCTAGCAGTGCGCGTGCCAGAGTTCTCGCAATAGATAGGATAGAGGCAGGACTAGCCTGAGAGACAACTGGGTGAGGGTAGCAACCATTAGGGCTAGCTCACATTTTTGATCAGTGACACTATTCTGTAGCGATCCACGGGCTCCATTTTTGATAGTCCTGTGGTAATTGTATTCATTTGATTGATACACATACATTTGATCTTGATTTGTACCATGACAGTCACATTATATGATATATATGATATGATCGATTCGATTATGAGATGTGTCCTATTTTATTTATGTATGATGTATAGATGCATTTACTTTTCTATATGCTATGTTCTATATGTGATGCGATGTATGATTCTATATTATGTGATTTGATGTTATGATTATGCATATTTTTATGGATGCATTTCTTTTTCAGTATCTTTTCTATGAACTTTTGATGATGTGGATGCAAATGTTATGATATGCAAATGTTTTTGATATACTTAGACTAATAGATCTATATATTGCACCTAATGGATGATGATGTATGTATGTTATGCTATACTCGTTTCATTTCAATATCTTTTTCATGTATGATATGAAGCGTATATGGATGACCCAATGCTTTTATGATTATGCAACAGATAATGTGACGATATATATGATATGATGTGATGATGCACATGACGCTAGGATGGTGCATATGATATGGTATGATGACACACATGATATGATATGATGATTCCTATATGATATGATGCATATGATATGATGTGATGATGCCTTTATGATGATGAAATGGTTACAAATGTATGGCTTTATGAGATGCTTAGAATAACCAATCTATATTATGAAATGATGAAAATTCAATGCATGCAAGATAATCAATGTTTCCTATATGATATGATATGATATGATATGAAATATGTTGATGGTTTGTGGATGCAGGATGAATGCATTAGTGATAATGATTAACTGTCATGGTGCCATGTTAGCACAGAAAGAAGACAGAAGAAATAAGATCCAAAAAGCCTACTTTATTAGAGATGATAATGATGATGATGATGCTTTGCTTATCAGGAATTGTGATTTTTAAAAGGGCTATTTACCTTATGTTTGATAACACACATAGATACGATGCATCAAGGTATAAAGAACTAGGATGGTGTTGCATCTAGTGTGATGGATTTTGAATCGACAATCAAATAAGAGTACTCTTGTTCATACCTGGCATACAAAAATTTATTCAAAATGGAGTTCAAATATTCCAAACATCTCAGACCAATAAATAGAAAGGAAAGCCTTCCTATGTGGTCAACAAGACACCTAAAACACCTTCCCCACATCCAAACAAAGCACACATGACCAAGGTTATATTACAAGAATATCCAACAAGTATAGAAGATAAAAAGATAATGATCGTTTCCCCATTCCTTTCTCTCTAAATCCCTTTGTTTGGACATCATTAAGAGGTGATTGAAATGAGCACAATAAGATAGGCCAAAAAGATAGAGATCAAGTAAACAAACAAGCTAATGTTCTTCATACCTCTAGCCAAGACTAAACTATAGTGATGTTTGATGCTGATGTCCATTGTAGAAAGGATGCATCCTAGGACATGATGTTATCAAATGATTTGGGACAAACTAGATGATGAGCTATTAGTATCAAGAGTTGACCAACTTCCTTACTTACTAACCTAGACTTAAGACCTTGACATTTTTAGTTTTCACTTTTAACCTGCTAGACTTGTTTTCGATTATTTCACCAACGGTTGAGGGTGATGATTGATTTATTATGAGTGATGTTTATTGTGGGTGAAAGCGAGATGGGGATGGATGGATTTTTTTTTTCAAATATTTGGATGTTTTTGATTGTTTTGAAATGTTTTGAGGCTGTTTTTGGTATTTTCGAGGTGTTTTACAAATGTTTTGATTTTCAAAATTTTCAATGTTTTAGGGTTTTTTGAGATTTTGACCAAAAGACTAACCTAAAGACCTATCCTAGGGGCCTCAGGGGCTGATCAAAGATTAGCCTTGCCCACATTATACACATAGAGACCATGTAGTTCGATTGACATAAACTCGATTATTGGTGAGATATGAACAAATGGATTGTCATTTTCTTATGATAGACTCCTAAAGGACTGACCTAAGTGTCTCGAGGGATGATCAAAGATCAACCTTTCCTACATTTAGAGCTTAGAGACTCATAGTTCAATAAGATGAATCTGTTTTTGAAGTATTTTTTGGGTTTTGATATGTTTTAAATGTTTTTGGATTTTTTGATTTTTTGAATGTTTTTGGATTTTCCAATTTTAGGAAGACTTCAAGAATATACACAAATATGATTCGATGAGAACATGCCCCTAGCATGATGCAATAGACTACTCCAATATGGTTAGGACAAACTGACCTTAAGAATGGGTTGAGTAGTACTAGGAAGGATCATGATGCGAACATAGGATCAAGCGATGATGCAGACGCAAATGGGTGATAGAAGGATGTAGATGTATGATGGAAGCATGATAGATGGATGATGCAAAACAAGCCATGGAGATCCTAGTGGATGGAAGGTACTTACTTACACAAGGAATATGTTTGGCAGGTTTTCACCAAGGTACTTTCCCAAAGTGCTACTGAAGTGGTTTTCACTATAGGACGATTTTTTTCTTTACTATTTTTAATCCTTTTTTTGATTTTTTTGTTTTTTTTTTATTTTGATTTTGATTTTTGTTTTACAACTTGAAAGATTAGGCATAATTTTTTTTGAGATGAGATCTATTCATGGGATCCTATAGAGGTTCTCCTTCAAGTGTTGATAACTGATATGCCCCTGACTTGTAGCTTGTTGTGATGATGAAGGGTCCCAACCAATTGGATTAAAATTTTCCCTTGCTATCTAGATTTAGAATATTTTTCTGATTCTCCTTTAGCACAAGCTCTCTGACTTGAAAAGTCTGACTCCTGATCTTCTTATTGTAACTCCTCTTGAGATGGTTTTGGTAGAACTACAAATGCTTTAAGGCATCCATGTGCCACTCATCCAGTAGTTCCAACTTGTTCAATCATGATACTCAATATTCTTCATGTGTGAGGAGATTTTGTAATGATATTCTCAGAGATAGGAGCTCGATCTCAATAGGGAGGATGGCTTCTGATCTATAGAATAGGGAGAAATGGGTGGCACCTATTGGTGTGTGGATGCTTGTTCAGTAGGCCCATAAGGAGGGATTTAGCTGTAGGTGCTAGTCACGACCAGTGTCACTAACTATTTTCTTGAGGATTTTCAGGATGGTTTTATTGGTAGCTTCTGCTTGGCCATTTCCTTGGGGGTAGTATGGAGTGGAAAAGTGATGTTAGATTTTGCACTTTTGGCATAGGTCCCGAACATCCTGATTTTTGAAAGGTGTGACCTTATCTGAGATGATGGCTTGAGGGACACCGTAGCAGAAAATTAGGTAGTGCAGGATGAACTTGGATATCTGCTTTCTTGTGATATAAGTCATGGGGATGGCTTCTACCCACTTTGTGAAGTAATTGGTGGCGATGATGATGATCTTATGTCCACTGGATGAGGTGAGGGTGATTTTGCTAATGAGATCGATCCCCCATTGTGAAAAGGTCCAAGGTGTGACAATTGGGTGGAGCTCCTGAGCTGGTGCATGGATGAGATTCCCATTCTGCTGACACTACAAACACCTTTAGACATAGTTATGAGCTTCCCTTTCCATTGTAGGCCAATAGTACCTAGTCCTCAACAATTTCTTAGCCAAGGTCATACCACTCAAATGTGAACCACAAATGTTGTTATGTACCTCAGTGAAAGTGGTCAAAGCTTCCTCAACGTTTAGGCATTGTAAAAGGGCTCCTTCAATGCTTCTACAGTATAGGGTAGCTCCTAGGATGAAAAAATGGGATGAATTCTTGACAAAGGCTCTTTTAAGATTTAGGGTTATATCAATGGGGAGGACTCCTATTCTCAAGTAGGTGTATATATCATGATACTAGGGATCACCAAGACCAACAATTTCACACACAAATTCAGACTCTAGTACCTCGAATGCTAGTACGAGAAGCTTCTCTACAAGGAATTATTGCTTTGGGATGTTGCGTGGGATATCCAATAGTGACCCGATCATTGCCATAACATTTTCCCCTTTGTTGTTTTCTCTTGGTAGCTGCTCAAATGTGATATCAATGAAGAAATTTTTGAGGCTTTCCACCAATTTCTTGTATGGAATCAACTTGTCATCCTTTGCTTGATACTCATCATTTACTTGGTTGATTATGAGTTGTGAGTCTCCATAGAATTTAAGTGCCATGATCTGCCATTGCACTGCGATTCTCAGCCCTATGACAAGAACCTCATATTCTACAATGTTATTTTTGTGAGGGAATGACAACTTATATGATTTAGGTATGCAATCCCCTTGTGGAGTGATGAAGAAGATCCCAACTCCTGACCCATGTTGTGTGCTTAGAACAGGATCCTATCAAAATTACACTTTCCACGAAAGTGATCTGCCCACTGGTTTGAAGATTCCAGTTAAAATTAGGTGGGTGCGATTACACTAATTTTACACAAAACTTTTGGCTCCCAATATATGATGGAAATAGAAGCTACTAAAATTGCATATAAATCGATGCTTTAGTCACATAATATTCTCACTTATGAGATTTGCCAAATTTCTAAACCAATTTTTAGTCATTTTATTTGGTCCATTAATTTATTGGTCATTGGTTGGTCATTGATTTGAGTCGTTTACCAGTCGTTTATTTTAGTCATATTTTTTACGTGGTGTTGAATTTAGTCAGCTGTTTTGAAATTGGTTTTGTTGTAGTCGTTTATAACTTGCATTCGATTACTTGGTGGAAGTGTTTTTAGTCATTTACATTTTGGTCACTGATTTGGTCATTGATTTGAGAATTAATTTAGATTTAGTCATTGATTGAGAATTGGTGCTGTTTTATTTTAGTCGTTTATTTGTACAGTTATATATTTTAGTCATTGAATTTGAGTCATTGAATTTAGTCATGCATTTTGGTTATTAGTTTAGTCATATATTTAGTCATTAATTTAGTCATATATTTAATAATTAATTTAGTTATATATTTAGTCATTTTTATTTACTGGTTTCCATTACTTGGTAGTAAATATAGTCATAAAATGAATAATTTATGAAGTACCATAAATTTGATAATGCAAAACTAATATAATATTAAACTTGAACTAAAACATAAAAGAAAATAAAAATATTACATATAAGAACAAGCTACAACATGCTATAATTGAAATATTGATTCAACATAATGATAAATAAAGGTAATGTGCAATAAAAAATTTAATGCAAATATATATATATAATGTCAAAGTTGTCTAAGAGTTTCCAACTCTTTCAAATACACTATGATAATCAAGATCCTTGAACAACACATTCAAAATACTGCATAAAGTAATGAGCCAAGATGTCTAACATTAACTAGTATATGATAAACATGTTCAACTATATCATTTTCTACAAATATTTTTTTGGTAGCCCATCCCCGTGGCAGAGGTTCCACCTCTCTTTTCTCTTCACCGGAGACCAGACAAATCCATCCCTGGCTGTCTTCAAAGAGTTATAGGCTCCTAGCTTTTATCCTTCTTTGAGTTTATCGATACATTTTATGTAAAGAAAAAATGCGATTACTATATTACATGGAGTAATGATTGCCCTTGTTTTGCATGAAATGTCGAGGCAACCATTAGTTGCTTCAATGTTATACGTAGTATTGTGTGTTAAAAGAATAATTACTTGAAAGGAAAATTTCAAAAATAATTACAATGATCAATCTAATTTACTAAAAAACCATTATAATGTTACTATTAGCTTCATGCTAATCAAATACAAAGGCCACAAATATAAACACTACATTACCATGCACGCAATATGAGAGCACTACTAACATAACCCCATGCATTCAAAAATCAGAAAAAAATCATATTTAAAAAAAAAAAGGTAAAAAATTGTACAAAAAGAGATATAAACTATTTTTTTTGAAATTGAAAGGAATTTCCATAGCCTAGAGATATAGAGAGAAAATAAAATAAAGAGTTTAACTAATGAATTGTAAAAAATAGATTTATATAGTTTATATTCATATCTTTGATTACATTGCATTGCACACCTTTCAAATTCAAAGCATTGCTTCACATTGCATAACTAATAACTAGATGTTGATAGATGATAAAATTTCAATTAATAATATAGTTTTACAAAGTCAACCTAAGTAGTTATGCAATTACTTCACATTGCATAACTAATAACTAGGAGCAGCTACCAATTGCATTTGCTTGTCATAGCATTCTATGAGACTACATTTCTTTGAGGCATTTTTTCAAACAGTTCATTGCCTTGTCTATGCTACCACATTTTCCATACATGTCTACCAAATAATTTTGTCAAACAGTTCACTGCCTTGGAAAAAATCTATCAAAAGCATAATAGTAAGCTCACCATAATAGTATGAGGCTCCATAAATCTTTCCCCATCCCTAAATAAGAATTAGCACTATCGGCCTAACAATGCCTCATCGATGGAACCCCCATTATAGCCTCACCGATGGCCCGATAAAAGCAGCTCATAACCTAGTATCGGTGTAACAATACCCTATCAAGTTGACTCCTAAGGTGCTCTCCCTAATAGACCGACATAGTAAAAAAAAGTAAGCACATCACTGTGACACATGAACATCGATGGAACAAATGTTTGCATTCCCCTGATGGCTCGATATAAGCAAGGATTATCAAGTGCATAATGTATATTGGTGGAGTTGGGTGGCATCAGGGTGACATTATCTGGCGTCTCGCTATAGATCTAAGGAATGTTGTTCATCGGTGGAGAAGGTGGCTATCGGTGGAATAAGAATCACAATCTCATTGATATGATGATAATGATTACTCTAACTAATGTGACATCTTGAGGCATCGTCGAGATATTTAAAATTAATGTTCTCCCCTAATGACAAGACTAAAATGGGTGGTGCATTTAGGGAGCTCTAAAATGGAGTACTTGCAGGTTTTAATTCTTGAAGTGAATGAGAGAAGTGTGTGGAGTCATGTGGCAGCGATGACTGACGTATGTCGAGCATTTATGGAAAGGAATGTGAATGAAGTTATTAAATTCTCGAGGCATTACTTACTCGATGCTCCTCTACTGTGGAAAATAATAGGTGTGAATATGGTGTATAGGAGGTGGTGGCTTTGTCGCTGCAGAGGTGGTGGAGGCTGGTTTCATGCTTAAAATGAAGAAACAACTCACACTTTTATGGAGAACTATTGGTAAAGAGACTGATGGGGTGTTTCTTGTACAACGATGAATGATTAGTGCAATCAGTGCAACTAATTCTGTGCTGAGGATTCAACCAGCTCACACACAAGTACATAACTAATTTGGACATTTATTCGCTCATAATGGCTTGGGGCTTAGATTTGGGAGAGCCGATTGAAGTTGTGAAAAAGGTGATGAAGGCACTAGTGCATAAGGATTATTTGAAGAACATGGACTCACTATTGGAATGGATGATTCCGGGAGTTGGGATGGATATCAGTAAGGGAATTGAAAGCGAAGAGGATGAAGAAATAGTGGAATACGTACCCTTTGTGAAATGGCTAGAAGGAAAAGGTAAAGCCAGATGGAGAGAGTGAGCAACATGTGGGTGGGAGGCTCTGAAATTGATTGTGGAATTAATAGAGGTTGATGCAGTGATAAAGAAGGCAAAGGCTGAAGCGAAGTGGCTGAAGAAGTTGGAGTAGTTGGAGAAGTTGGAGCAGCTGGAGAAGATGGAGTAGCAACCTCATAGGAAGAAGAAGAAGAATGAGACCTCTATGGAAACTGTAGCAAGTAGATCGTCTGTAGCTCTACAGTTAACATAATCCTCTACCATGAATTTGAGTTTTTTGGTTGTCTGTAGTTAGTTTTTGGGGGTTTTACAAAACTATGGGCAACAAAAAGGAGTTTTTGGTTTGCAAGGTAGTTAGTAGTTATTCATAAAAGATGGTGAATGTAATTTTTAGTGAAATTTTTGATTTTGAAATAGTTGTTAAGGACTGGCAATGAATTCACTGCAGATAAACTATAAATTTTGAAAACAATGAATATATAAACTCTCTAGCCATACAACTATAATCTCAAAATAGATTGTAAATAAGGAAATTAATAGTTTGAATGCAAGTAATCTATTTCAATTGTCAAACATTAATATTCTCTAGTTGTCACCTAAACCTGATTTAATAAGTAATAAGCACTTACTGGTAATCATGCTTGCCCACCAAACTGGCTCATATATGTAAGAATAACCTCCCACTCTTGCAATATTTTTTTCATGGTCACTATTAGTATGTAAAAATAAATTTGGAAAGAACAAAGTTGCAAAGATAGAATAGAATGAAGACTCTAAAGAAGCTATTTTCACATTGTAGCTTTCTGACAATCCAACATGACACTGAAGCTTAGTGTTTGATTTTTGTTCCACAAAAACAAGAACTGGGCCATGGGATAGAACATTGAAATCAAATTGTTTTTCAAAATAAGTTAGTATACTCAAATGTGAAAGGAGATGAAAGCATAATCAAAGAAATGTGTTAAAAGGGCGCCTCCATTTACATGCAGTGCAGGTGGCAATTGTTTAAATTTTGAAGTTCAATATTGAAATTTTATTTAAAATTGAAATATAAATGTCCTTAGTTGATTAGAAGTAACTAGTAGATAAAGCTAACTAGTTCAAGGCATTCACTATCATGTTTACAAATTCCCTAAGTATCTACTAAACAAATAAATCTTGTGTAGAATGTATATATATCTAATTTTAAGATCATATTTACAGACATGGAGAGTTACATGAGGTATAGGTCAAGTCTCTAGTTGATATATAATTGGTGCAAATCTAAGGTCTTAAGTTGTCCTGCCCAATAATCTTTATTTCAATCTTTAAATGACATAAAATATTGAGGCTTATCCTTTGTTGTTCTCAATCAAACCATCTTAACCATATCATACTAAAAGTCTATTGTTATGACCAAAAAATGTAAGTTTTGAGAGTCCCACTCAATCTCAAGGCCAAAAGCATAACATTTGGCTTAAAACAGGTACAAACCAAAATCTTTAAATAGTATAGTGATATCTTCAACAAAACCCTAAGTACTTAAATCCTTCCATGGTTTTTTGTTGATGTAATTAAATTATCACAGATGATCTAAAAGGTCAAAGGGCCTTCATTTTTCTTGTAAGTTGTAAGCCCTAAAAACAAGTCAGTCAGTCATCAAGGTAAATACATGACTGGAACATGGGTGACGTAACAGTCATCAAGATGATTACATGACCGAAACAAGTGTGAGGTAATAGAAGGAACAAGTGTGAGGTAATAGAAGGAATTATACCTCTATCCTCATCACCCAAATCAAGATTTGAGGCAAGCAGAGGAATGTAGCCTACTCACTGCTTCTGCACAACAAACTTTAATTTATACTTTATTTATAAATGTTCTAAAAAAGAATGTCATATGACCACCAAAATAATTTCAAATATCACAGTTATATGATTTTTCATCAACACCATCTCATCACAAAACCATCAGTTATAATTTAATCCTGATTGAGGAAATACATACGCGGTACATCCTCTTCAATACAAGGAAGGTGAGCTCAATCACTTGTTCAATCCAACAAGTACTCCACAACCTCTCTCCTCCTAGCAAGTAACACCCCTTGAGTTCTCTCAATGGACCCTTCTTCCCATCAAGCTTCAATATGATGGAAGGTTTTTGATGCAAAGCAATTTGGATTTGAACAAATCATCACAAAACAAGCTGATTCAAACAACCAATTGATTCACAAAACTCTTCCAAATCACTCCTTTGCAAAAACTCTTCAACTCATCTAGTAGGTCTGCAGACCCAGATTTTTGACTTTATCTCACAATGAACCACTCAACAATCAATCTATCTACTCTTTTAGACACCCTTTAAGGAAAACTATAACTTACCTTCAAAACCATCATGGGTCACTTTGGACCATCTCACGCAAAACCTAGAAACAATGTTGTCCTAATAGACGAATTAAGTCTCTATTTCAAAGGAGGTACCTCAAATTCTTTCCTCCAACTCCAAACAACCACTCAAATCTTCTTACCAGACAACATAGGACCCTAATCAACAATTTTTAGATGGGAAAACTCTCATCTAACCTTTGTAACTAAAAACCCTCACTTTACACTAGCTTGGGGTAGGGTTTATTGAAAAATGACATTACCAACCTCTCACAACTCTACCACTGCCTCCAACACTCTTCATTATGCCTGCACATGCTTACAATATGAATTGGTCAATCATGACCTTATTAATGACTTCTAGACTCAAAACTCAAACTGACCTAAGACCTCCATGAATCAACATTTCACAAATACCTTGGTGCTCTTGCACCAATTTTTAAATGTATAATTCAAGAAGAAATAGAGCTATTTAGATATACAAGTCAAAATCAAATACATTTTTACATTTATGTATTATTGTGTAGACAAGTAAGAGTAATGCAGTTAACATTAGGTATATATGATCACGACTACTAATAACATCATTTCATCTGAATCATCATTGATCTAACCATTTAATCAAATACCTTTAACTCACGATTAAATTCATCAATATTTCTTATCTTAATTAAATAAATCAATTATCTAATTAAGTCATTCTCTCTCTCGATATTTAAATCAACCTATTTGATCTAACTATCCCCATTTAATTAAATAGTCAATTTTATTTAATTAACTCTCTAAAGTCTATCTATTAAATTAAATAAATTGAAACCTTATTGAATTTCATCTAACATCATCTCTGTTAATTAAATAAGTAAAAATTTGTATTTAATTAATCCCTTATCACATTCTTCTCATTGTTGATTTAAATAAATCCATGAAATCTAAGTCAAATAAGTCATATCACTAATACCTTCATTAAATTAATTAGCTTGGATTAATTTAATCTCATATCATGTCCCATCCTCTAGATTTAGCTTAGCTTGCACATGAAAATCAATTTAATTGATTTATAAATTAGCTATTTTCATTCAAAAGGCATCCAGATGGAATATTTCTCAAGTTTGAAATCTCCACAAAAGGACTTATCCTTCCAACAAAGCATTGAAATATCTTACATAGCTCCTTTTCTTGAGCCATGTGTAGTTGCTTCACCTTTCACCTCATCAGCTAGAAATATGTTTTGAATTTGAATCTCCCCCCTCTTTGCACATTCTTCAAAACTTGCATATCCTCCATCCATTCACAAGTGGACAAGTGGCACTTTGCCATTGGCTAATTATTACTCCCACATTGCTCTATTTTGGACATCTCCTCAACTTAGCATTCTATAAAAAAGAGGTGTCCTACTTCATTTATCATCCACAATTCATGCAAAGTTATTATACTCAAATTCATAGCAACTTATCATCAATTTCATCTAAGCATAGTTAGGCTTTTTGCAGATTTTTAACGTGGAGCTCCATTGAAGTCATCACTACAAGCATCAATCCTTCATCAAGCATCTTCATCACACCATTGGAGTTGGGAAAGGGCCAATTTTCACATCAAATTGGCACCAACTCCCTCAAGAGATTAAGAGTTTGCATGGTTTTAGAATAGGATTTGATATTCTTGCTTCAAATTTGTTGTGTTCTTAATTTCATTCCTCTTCTTTTACCTTCAAATGAATTTCTTGAGGAATCATGTTTCTAACCATGCATTTGATCTAACATATTGATTTTTTCTTGTGTTTTTGCAGGTTGGGAATCATGGTTCACATTATGGCACTAGAGGGAGGGTCTACCGGAAGATCAAATCAAGTTTTTTGAGAATAAATTGTGGTTTTTGATGTTTTTGGTGTTTACAACAAACAAAACCAGTCACAGTCTAGTGTCGCCATACAAAACCGCTCAAAACTGCAAACTACACCGCTGGAATCAAACTGCACCGCTCAAAAATTCAAACTGCACCACTAAATCTCTAGTGCCGCTACAAAATCAAATAGAACCGCCATCACAAACAAAACCACTTGATTTTCTTGCTTTTTCATGCAAGCTTAAAATAGCCACATCTTGGTCATTTTTTGGTCTTTTTCAAAGCTTTTTAAAAAAAAAAATTGGGTAGAATTTCATAAGCTATCTAGTGGTGTAGGTTATTATCAACTTTGATAGAGTTAAAATTTTAAAATTTTCACTTAATGTCAAATCGTAATGAAACTTGGTCTAACTTTTAGGGTTTTTATGCTTAATCATCTATCTAACCCTCATATCTTCTTGTTTCTTAATTTCATTTGACATTTGGAGCTTGTATTGCAGGTTTTAAAGGATCATGGAGCATGGAAGTCAAAGAAAAAATCATTATCACATCATTGTATCAAGTGTTTTGAACACTTTGGGGAGTAATTATAATCCCACTTCTAAGGATTTTACCCCTTCAAGCTTTTAGGACTCAATAGATTTTAATTTGGGCTCTAAAAAAGAACAAGACAAAGGGATTAAAAAGAATCTTAGGCCAATTTACTAGATTTTGTTTAAGGTTAACAATTGAATAATCAAATCTCACAATTCCTTTGATGCTTTTAAAATGAACTCACAATTTCTTTGAAAGATAAAAATGAACATGTGCAACTTTATTTTTGTGATTTCTTACTTAAACTAACATCATTGAAAAAGGACATATGTGATTCTCTCACACTTTACAGTGATCTTGAGAATCAAAATGCCTTTTTTGTGATCTTAGGTTGAGATAAAGTAATCACCTCCACACTTCATTTTGGGAACTAAAATTTAACAAAGCTTGCAAGTGTGAGTTAGGTATATCATGTGTTCTCCCTTTGTTTCTAAACGAAGGTCGATCAAACTATGAATGTGCTTGCTTGCTATTGTTTACCTTTAGAGGGGTCTGACTAAGAGGCACATCCAAAAGGATAACTCAAAGGTGACTTCAACTGGTTTCTCATTTGGGCTGGTATATAAATGGATAAGACTAAACTGTCAAGTCCTCATGTATGTAGGCTTTAGCCGTACAATGTCTTTTAGAATGGGGTACTACCATAAAAAGTATAAGAGCCCCTAGTAGGATTGATCAAAGCCTTTAGTGGTTTGTTGGATGCTCGCAAGGTGCCATGTCCCTGATGTCCCATCATTAAGAACCTTGTTTGTAGTAGCCAACCAGTCCATCCAACGAGTTTATCAAAGTGGTGCATTGGAACTTAGATTCCAAGAAAGTTACTTTCCATGTCCGATCTTGGTTGAAGTATAGAGGTTAAGACTTCATTCTTAACATACATTTATACTCTTTCCTTGATTTCATGTAAAATAATCTCTTCTACTATGAAGGGCATGAGGCAAGCCCACGAAAAAAAACATACCGATTGAGCTAGATGTTATATTGCTTATGAGTCAAAACACTTTGCTTGTTCGAAAACATTTGGAAACAAGCACTTAACATCATCATCAAAATTTCAAACCCTTTATGAGGCAAATACAATTTACCAAATTCATGTGTTATTGCTTTCCATTGGGATTCACATCCTTATAGGTTTCTAAACACTTGAACTTACATCTCAATTTTCCTACTAAAGATCAACAATAGGTAACCCTTGCCTTGGATTCATCAAATTTCCACATAACATACTTTGTGGGATTTGAAGAAATTAGGACATTGGACATCTAGTTTGGAAAACCTAATCAAAGAAGTGTTTGTGGTAAAATCAATTCACTAATTAAGATGAAATCAATTGAACCCCACACATGTGCTTGTGTATCTTTTGTCTTGTGGTCTTTTGAGAAAACATTGATCTTTTGGTTTGAAGGGAAAAACATGTTCTTCAAAACCTTGGCCTTGTAAACAAGTCCTTCTTAGGTTCATTTAGGATCAAAATCAAACACTTCATCCATTTCAAACATTTATCATCCCATCCCACAAGCAACTTTAGAACTTTGGAAACATCATTCTAGACTTGGGTAAATCATCAAAATCAAAATCACCTTGTTTAGTTAGAAGTATGGGAATGCATCCTTTCTCATACCTCTAGTTAAATTAGCACCCATTTGAACAAGTACATCCTAAGATAACATCTAACATCTTAGGGTTTACAAGTTCATTATCCAACTCAAACAATCAAAATCAAGCCCTAAGTCTGGCATTGATACAAAGTCCCTAAGCGTTCAACACTCATATCATTCACCCCTTTTCATCCTTCATCTCATCATTGGTCCTAAACACCTTAGAGGTAACTTTTAAAACAAGGTTAAAACACAAGAGGAACATGGAATATAAACTTGATCCATACATCATGAGTAATCCAAGTTAACCAAACTATCAAGGCCTTACAATGCCAATTTATTTTCATAACTCACATTTATACAATCCATACATGGGATCATTATCTCCTACAAACCTCAATGGTACATCAAATGTGAGTATGCCTAGTTAAAATTTTGGAACACCTTTCTCGATGGTAGATTTAAATCCAAGTCCAAACCTACAAATATATCAACCAAACACTCAATGCATGAGCCTTCAAATGAACAACATCATCCCATCAAATCCCTACATGCCAAATGTGAATGTACCAAGTACAACTTTACAAAACATGAACATTTTGAATCCAAACTTGGTAAACTTTGGGATAGATATGTTTTCAAATCATAGTAATATTTTTAAAAGTCCAAACAAGATGTTAATGACTCCAAGTCAAGGTAACACCATGCAAAATCAAAGTTACCTAAATCAAGGCAATGTGATTCCCAACATTAACAATGTTCAATTTCAACCCATAATGCCAAATCTGAACATCATCCCAAGTCAAAACATTGTCCAAAATTAATTTGTCCATGGTCCCATGCAAAGACCACAAGAGTACATCCAAAATCTAATTGAACAAAATACAAATCAAGGGATTCAAATTCAAAATCAAGATCAAATTTCACTAGAACAACTTGCTTCACATGCCAAACTAACTGAATTATTGAGTCAAGAGATATCTTTACTCCAAAATCAATACTCTTCCTTTGGTTGAGCCATGCCATCAAAGCATTGAGTTGTTTTCACAACTACATCAAGAAAAAATTCCACAGTGTTGTGACATCACATCAACAACAACAAAACCTGGCAATTACCCCATCTCAAGACCACACCACCACTGCACAAAACACCATCACCACACACCATTGCACAAGGAGACAGAGCATCACTTGATCATTCAGATCATTGATCAAAAGATAATCACTATTGGGGACAATGATCAAGATCTATCCATCAATGAACACCTTGAAGATGTTTCCACCTCATCCAATGATCAAATTAACATACATCAAGAATCACTTTTCAATCATGATCAAAATCCACCAACAATACCCAACAATGATCCAATTCAAGAAATGTCAAAATCATTTGACCCTATGGTTGAAGACATTGAAAATCCCTCCACCTCAATTGTTGAAAACAATGATCAAGATCTCTCCATCAATGAGCACCTTGAATATGTTTCCACCCCATTTGATGATCAACTCACCATACATCAAGAGCCACTTTTTAGTGATCTATTTCAAGGAGTGTTAGAATTATTTGATCCCATGGACATAATCTATGATCCATTGACCAATAATCATATTGAAAATGTCTCTACATTTTCTTATGAGTTAGAGGAAATATCTCAATAATTTATTCCAAAACAAGATCAAAATCTTCCACTAAGGCCTAGCAATGGTCCTTTCCAAGACATGTTGACCCCCTTTGACCTCATGGTTATAGATACTAAAGGAAATCTAAACTCGACACTTGATCCAAGTGCACTCAAAGATCAAGGGGATATTGAACCACTTACAATGACTAATGATGATTTACATGAACCCTTTGTAAGTAATCCATCCTTTGAAACTAACCAATGTCAAGAACTTGATCCAAAGCATGTCGAAAGCAATTCCAAAATCATTCAAGATCAATTTTTTTTATCTCCAAGATATTATAATAATCTAATGGAAACTCTCCTATCTATACAAGATGTCGCAAATGATGATCATATCCCCATAACACATACTCCTCCATCTACCCATGCGATGCTTTTTATGGATGGATACAAAGATGATCTTCATTCAGAACATGATTCCTTTACTCCTGACATTCTCACACAAAAAGAGCAAGTTATTAATTCCTATAGTCAAACTAAATTTTCAACATCAAGATCAGATGTATCCCAAATTCAGCCTGAGGACATCATGAATAAAGATATTCAGTATTATCCACTCAAGGAAATAGGTTAGATAGAACATGATATTTCAAAGTCAACAGAGCATCAAATTCCAATAACATCATCTATGGTGGTCATTTATCAAAGAATGCATTCTCAACAAGAGCTCTTGGAACAAGAAAAATCAAAGCATGAAGGAACTACTTCCACAATACTGGGGGCAACTTCATCTCAAGCAAACATCAACATAGGGAGCATGAAGAATCCTTATGATGAAACCGATGTTGATACTACAACCAGCCACATCATGAATCCTCATCCACCCATCACCCCATCCACGAATTGGGACCAACATCAAAAGAAAGTTTTGAATCAAATCACAAAGAATGTTATCAAACAAAAAGAAGATAAAGAGCATATCAGACAAAACAAATACATATGGATACCAAAGAATACAAAGAAAGGTTATCCCAATCAAACTCTGGAATTAGTCAAAGAAACTATGGGGAAAAATAAAAAATGGAAAATTATCCATCAAAGATGTCTACAAAAGCAAAAGCAAGCTTTTCAAGTGACGTACAAAGTATATCAAGCAGTTGGTCCCAGACCACACTATCATTAGTATTTATTTGTCTTCATCATAAGGGATTCCTGGAAGGTACCTATCACTTATGTGCATATAGAGACAAAGCTAACCCCATATCAATAAAGCAGATCAAGAATCCTAAAGTTGCATCTAAGTGCACGATCTTAAAAGCAACTTTCAAGTAGGCTAATAATGGTACATGATGAAAAAGTATCTACATCAGCAACACCTGTGGCTCAAGCGATGAGTTTAAACTACTTAAAAAATAAAAAATAAAAAAATATGAAAATCCAAAAAATCATAAAAAGGATTGAAAATAGTAAAGAAAAAAATTGTGCTCTAGTGAGAACTACTTCGGTGGTGCTTTGGTCAGGTACCATGATGAAAACTTGGAAAATAGGTGTCATGAGTAGAATTGAGCATCTACGCACACCAGTTCAGGTGAAAGCATCTCACCCCATCCATAATAAAATCCAGCATTCTGTCACATCCATAATAAAACCAACATTCCATCTATCTTATCCATAATAAATCCATTCACCCGTGAACCATTTATCCAATCCATTTTCATCCATCTACATACATAGTCCAAGTTATCTTGATCTTGAAAAATTTTGGTGCACACTTTATGCTTGCTTATGGTAAACATCTTGGCATGGGTCATTGTCATTTATCATATCCTACCCAACGTTATCTGAGCCATGAAGCATTATCCAATGAGCATTCTTTATCTTAACACCTTATCTTATCACAAGATAATCCTTGGCATCCTTTGCATGCTTTCCATATCCATCCATCCATACACCTATCTAGGCATCCACCCATGACATTCCATACATTGCTAGACACTGGGGGAAAACATTTACATCTTGCTTCAAGAATAAATCTTGATCTATATCCTCCAACTTATGTGGTGATTTGAACATTGGAAAACATGAAATAAAATTCGTCAAAGCACTTGTCAGAAAAAATCCAAATCACTAACCCATGGCATATTTTGATGAGAAGACATCCCTTATCAATCTTCATCTTTCATCGAACATCAATCCAAGTAATCATTATTAGTTGCATCTAAGTTGCACTTCAAATGTCACATCAATCATCGAAACATCTTTTGTTCCAAACCAAGCTTCAACAATCCTGATCAATTGAATCCAATCAATCCATAATCTTGGGATATCCTTCCTAATAATTGTGTTGCTTAACACTATCCTTGCATTGTTGTGTATCCTCAACAATGTTATCATCATCATCATCAATCCATTGATAAGATCAATCAACCTTAGCTTGGTTTTTAAAAAAATCCAAAACAGATCATTGATATCATCACACATATCCATACACAAATTGTCGAAATCATGCAAAAAATCCAAAAACATCCAAAACATATCAAAAAATCCAAAAACACTCAAAAAATCAGAAAAAACATCAAAAACATGGTATCCGAACTATGACGTCTCTGAGCTTAAATGTAGGGAAGGCTCATCTTTGATCAGCCCTCAAGACATCAAAATCCAAAAACATTTTAAAAAACATCAAAAAACCAAAAACATTCAAAAAACACAAAAAATCCATCTGCCCCATTTCACTTTTAGCCACAATAATCAATCATCACACTCACAATTTGGCAAAACAAATAGAAACAACCACAACAATTAGCAAAAGAAAACTTCAAACACAAAATCAAAATTGAAGCAACAAACCATTAAATGCAAAATCAAACTCTTGATCATTTTCAAACATGTCAGTCAACCTTATATCAATAGCCTATCAATCAACTTATCAAACCATCATCATCCTATACAATGCATGTCCTAGGATATATCATTCTGAAAATGGGCATCATCGCCTTAGATTCTTATCCTATCAAAACACATCCCTATGGCTGAAGGTATGAAGAACATTGGCTTATTTGTGTAACTGATCTTTTCTTTTGATTTATCTTATTGTGCTCATTCTAATGACCTCTCGAAGATGTCTAATCAAAGTGATTTAGAGAGATAAGAATGGGGAAACAATCATTATATTTTATCTATTATACTTGTTGGATGTTCTCATTATATAACTTGGCAAATACTTTCTTTGTTAGGTATGTCCTAGCAAGGTTTCCATATGTCAAGGGTGAACAAGAATACTCCTATCTATTTGTCGAGTCAAAGTCCATTGCACTAGGTACAACACCATCATGGTTCTTTATACCCTGATGCATCATCCCTACGTGTGTTATCAAACATAAGTTAATTGGCCCTTTGAAAATCCCAACTCCTCAGCAAGTAATCATCATCATCATCATCATCATCATCTCATGTCTTTGGAATCTCTTGTTTTCTTCTATCTCTTGCTTTTCGCGCTAACATGGTACCATGACAGTTAATCATAAATCATCACTAATGCATCCATCTTGCATCCAAAAACCATCAGCATAATACATAATGCATATAATACCATATAGAAAACATTAATCATACGGCATGCATTCATCCCCATCATTGCATAATATAGATTGGTTATTCTAGGCATCTCATAAAGCATACATTTATCATCCACTGCATAATCATAAAAGCATCATCATATCATATCACGTGCATCCATATCATCCATTGCATATAAACATCATAATCATCTCATCATTAATAATGTAACTATCATGGTACAAATTGGGATCAAGTGGGTGTAGTATATCAAAATAGGCATGAGGCTACCCATGGCTGATGACTGTCTACATCATCAAATCTATCTACATCAAATATTCAAGTTGAACTAATCTTGAACCTCTTTGTCAAGAGATTGACCCTCAAATCAAACCTCTTTGCTTGATCTCTCGAGGGGGCAATATATTGGTGTAATTCTTTTCATTGGGGAAATAGTGGGGCATCCGAAAAAAAATTAGAGAATTTTATACTTTTGATCATGGCAAGATTATTCTTTGAACCAACGCAACAAGTGCATTGCTTCAAAGAGGGGAAAAATGTAGACATAGAAAATATACAGATTGATATTTCACACTCAATCCCGATCTACTAACATCATTTCATTCTGAATTATCCCTCTCTCTAACCATTTAATTGAATAGCCTTATTTGATTAAAGTCATTATAATTCTCCTTTTAATTAAATAAATCCCTCAATTTAATTAAATCATTGTATCTATGTAATTAACAAGGTCATTTCATCTTCCTATCTTTGTTTAATTAAATCTCTAAATTTCATCTAATTAAATTAAATAAATCAAACATTTATCTAATTTAATCTAACATCACCCCCTTTGGTAAAATCAATCAAAATATTTAACTAAGTCTAAATCGTTTTTTATCTCTTTTTGATTTATTTTAATCCCTAAATCTAAATCAAATAGTCAAATCATCTAATATCCTCTTAAATATATCAAATCTTGATTAATTTAATCTAAATGCATGTCACATCCTATAGCTTTTCCCACTTGCACAATAAATCAATTTATTTGATTTATTAAATCTTCTATTTCATTCAAAAAGGGCATCAAGATGGAGTATTCTTCAAATTTGAATTTTCCCTCCCACATGTCTTGTCCTCTTACATGGAATTAACTCCTCTTACATTGTCTCTTACATGTCTCCCACTTGGCATTTAAGACTCTTTCTTCTCCCTCCAACAAGCCATATTTTGAATTTGAATCTCTCCCCTCTTTGCACATTCTTCAAAATGTGCTCTTTCCTCAACCATTCACATGATGACATGTGGCTTCTTCTCATTTGTTGAATATTAGTCCCACATTCATCCCTTTTTCCTCTTCTCTAATCAATCTCATCTATAAATGAAGAGCTCATCTCCTCATTCTATCATCCACAATTCATGCAAAGTTATTATACTCAAATCCATAGCAACTTATCATCAATTTCATCCAAGCATAATTAGGCTTTTTGCAGATTTTCAACATGGAGCTCCATTGAAGTCATCACTACAAGCATCAATCCTTCATCAAGCATCTTCATCACACCATTGGAGTTGGGAAAGGGCCAATTTTCACATCAAATTGGCACCAACTCCCTTAAGAGATTAAGGTTTTTCATGTTTTAGAATAGGATTTGATATTCTTGCTTCAAATTTGTTGTGTTCTTAATTTCATTCCTCTTCTTTTACCTTCAAATGAATTTTTTGAGGAATCATGTTTCTAACCATGTATTTGATCTAACATATTGATTGTTTCTTGTGTTTTTGTAGGTTGGGAATCATGATTCATGGAAACAAAAGAAGGGTAAGACATTCCTATCATTACTACAATGTTGGCGAAAGTTGTTCACTAGATATCCTTGATCTAATTCTGAAGAGGAAAAGATTGAATTATTTATCGACAACTTAAATGATGACATGATAACTATAGACTAGAATTGCAATGTCCCCTGACATTTGAAAAGGTTATTGAGAACGAGCTTAAAATTGAAGAAGCCTTAGTCAAAATAGGAGTGATTAAACATTTCAATGATACATCAAACAACGTAAATTCCTTAAATCACTATAGAAATAATGACAAGCCTAAATTTTGGCAGAAAAATATAAATACTGGAAACAATGATGCTACAACTGACATGCAAAACACAAAACCAATATTCAATTTAATGGAAACAACTATAAAAATAAGTCAAAATGACAGCCAAAACAACAATCAAGGTACCACTCAAAATAATAAACCAAATAATGGAGAATCTCAGTCACCATCATATCAAAGACAATCCAATTGATGGAGATTTACACCAATAGGAAAAACTTTGGAATCAACAATGAGAGAGCCTACTGCAAATAGACTTATTAATCTACCAGAAGCAAGAAATTGGGAGCCAAAAGTGAAACCATCTTGGTGGAATGATGCTAACTATTGCAACTTTCATAAAAATAAAGGAAATAAAACAAATGATTGTATGCAATTAAAACATCTGATACAAGACTTGATTGAAGCAAAGAAGGTTTTTTCCCAAGGACATCCAACAAACAAAAATCATAGTGCGTTTACAAATCCTTTACCCAACTATGAAAAAAGGAGAATCTTCTTCAAACAGTAAATGAAAAAGTGTAAACTATATCTACGACACCACCATTCTTTACATTTTTGAGGTTGAGAAAAATAATTTCATTGATAGTCAAACAAAAAACGTAAGAATCAATGACATTGAATCCCTGAACATGATACCAAACATAAACACATCTAATAACCAAATCAATGTCCTAAAAATCAGGGAAACACAAGACTATCAACTAGTCAATGTAATGACAAGGGCGCAATCCAAAGTGATACTGAAAGGACTTTCATCTAAAAACACTATTCCCCCTTCAGATCAATACATCATTGTGGATCAACTACAAAAGATACCCGCATAGATATCCATAC
>VDFB02266452.1:0-37658 GCA_007258455.2 Sequoia sempervirens
TTTTAACATAAAAGAGGGGTAAAAATTTATTAAAACAAGAGAAAATTACAGAGCCAAAACATTACATAGCCTTATCAAGCGCCACCAAATGGTCCAAATGTTGAGACAAATCAGGGGGTAATTGACCCCGATCAACCAAATTCCAATCATGAATATGATCAGAAGCCCATTTAGCCAAATAATCAGCAACACCATTCCACTCTCGAGGAATATGAGTAAAAGTAACAAACTCAAGAGAAACACAAAGATTGAGAATTTGTTCAATAATCAAAGCCAGGTGCCAACTAACATCCTCAAACTTCCGCCTGTTCAGCAAGTTAACCACAACCTGAGAATCAGACTCACATATGATCCTGCTCCACCCCAACTTACTGCCATGCTCCACAACCAGTAAAATTGCCTGGGCCTCCATAAGATTATTAGTATGAAGACCCTTATAAATAGAGAAAATAAATTGAACATCCCCAGAACTATCCCGACCAACACCACCAATTCCAGCATGACCAGGGTTTCCACGAGAAGAGCCATCAGTGTTAATTTTAAGGATACCTTGAGGAGGGGGAGACCATCTTCCCTCCCTATTCACCTTCGGAGTAGGATGCCTACACCTGTTGTGCATAAGCTGCTGATGCGAAGGAGGCAGATGAAGGCGGTTGAAACAGCCAACATCCGAAGGAGCAATCGAAACAGACAAATCACACTTAGCCGAGATCGTTTCTCCCAAAGAATGCAATATTTTCCACCACAAGCGAGGGGCCTCCATCGTCATTTCCTGAAAAATCCGACGATTCCTCTCCAACCAAAGATTCCAAATGATGAAAGAAGGGCCAATCGCCCAAGCAGCTTGAAGAAAAGAAGTAGAAACAGGGGCCCTACTCCCCCGATCCACAAACTCAGCCAAAGAAGAAACATGCCGACAGGGCATATTCCACACCCTCCACCAAAAATGCCAAATCTCCCGAGCATAGGAACACTGGAAGAAAAGATGAGAAGCACACTCCTCAGCCTCCCGACACAACACACAAAAAGAGGGGCCCTGGAAACCCCGCTTGCATAAATTATCCCAAGTAAGACACCGGTTTTGAGCCACCAACCACATGAAGAAATTGCACTTGGGCCAAGACAACTTATGCCAAACATACTTCCACCAAGGGACCTGAATATCCCCAAACAACTGTCGACCCAATTGCTTATAGCCAGTAGACACAGTACTTCCCAGACATATCAGACCCATCCCAGGCTAAAATATCAGGTCCCCTCAACGAATTACAAGCCCGAGAAGCCAAAAGATGAGCAAGCTCCCGCCTATCCTCCTCAGAGCCCCCAGGAGGCCACTCAGAAAGGTGCTTCCAGCGGAAAGAAACAACGGAGCCACAATGCTCAGCAATCTTGTAATGCTCAACAGTGTCCCAACCAGCAGCAGTAAAGATATCACAGAGGGGTTGAAGATGAGGAAAAGCAGAAAGAATAGGTGGGTGACCATCCCAAGAATCCCACCAAAAAAGAGCCTGTGATCCCGAATGACAGATCCAAAAAAGCGCACGCTTAATCAACTGGGCTCCCACTTTTAAAGTAGACCAAATCATAGAACCACTTCCCTCCAGAGGAAAGCGAGGAACCTCATGAGGAGCAACACCATGAAGATACTTATAGTTAAGAACACGGGCCCACAGGTGATGTTGATTAGTACACCAGCGCCAGTAAAGCTTAGCCGCAAGAACCTGCCCATTCAAAATGGAAGAGCGTAAACCAAGACCACCCTCCTGCTTAGGTCTACACACAGAATCCCACTTAACAAGGCTCCACTTAGAATTCATCAAGTTGCCACTCCAAAGGAATTGCCGAGAGAGAGCATCAAATGCTCGAAGGAAATACATAGGGGCCGATTGGACCAAACATCTGTAGATGGGAAGGGCCTGGATAACAGATTGAAGGAGGGTAACTCGAGCAGCAGTAGACAACCACCGATGAGTCCAATGAGAAACCTTCTTCCTCAATTTATCAAGCAAAATCTGCCAAGAGGATCTGGGTTGACGGCCAACGGCAAGAGGAATCCCCAGATAAACAAAGGGAAGAGATCCAATTTGAAACCTCAAAATAGCAGCAATCCTCCTCTGGATGGCCAGAGGAGTATTGAAGAAAAAAATAGAAGACTTCTGCTCATTAACTTTCTGTCCCGAAGCAGCGAGATAGATGTCCAAAGCATGCCTAATGGATTCAGCTTCATGAAGACGAGCCAACCCCATAAGAGAGGTGTCATCCACAAACTGAAGGTGAGACAGAGTAGGCAGACCCATCCCCCACTGCCAACCATGAATCACACCAAGAGAGACCTGAGTTTTGAGAAAGCGACCCAGCCCCTCAGCCATAATAATAAACAGATAGGGAGAGAGTGGGTCCCCCTGACGAAGACCCCTGGTAGCACCAAACAGCTCTGAAGGTTCACCATTCACAATGATAGAAAATGAGGAGGAAGTCACACAACTCATAGTCCAATTCACCCACTCAAAAGAGAACCCAAAGGCTAACAAAATCTTCTGAAGGAAACTCCATTTAACTCTATCATACGCTTTTGCCATATCCAACTTGATGAACATAGATTTAACCTTGGATATCACCATAGAATGAATAGCCTCAGAGGCAATCACCACCCCATCCAAAATTTGATGACCAACCACAAAACCTCCTTGCTCTTCAGAAATAACAATAGGCAAACAAGATTTAAGCCGCTCAGCAATCAACTTCGTAATAATCTTATACAACACATTGCAAAGTGCAATAGGTCGAAAAAGCTCAAACCTATCAGCACCCTCCTTCTTAGGAATGAGGACTAAAAAAGTAGCATTCAGGGCCCTAAGCATCTGCTTATTATGAAAAGATTCACAGACAACTTCCAGCAAATCCAGATTCACAATTTCCCAAAACTCCTGGAAAAATTCAACTGGGAACCCATCAGGGCCAGGCGCCTTCCCCTTATTCATCCCAAACACAACCTCTTCCACTTCAGACATAGTAATCGGGCGCATGAGAGAAGCATTCAGCTCATCAGAGATCAAAGAAGGAATACAAGCAAGAATCCTATTCTCCTCAACCTCAGCAGGAAGAGAATCCTCAGTGAACAAAGTAGAGAAGAACAGGCGAGCTTCTTTGGATAAAGCCTGTTGCGAAGATAAAACTACTCCTTCAGAGTTAACAAGAGAAGAGATGTAACACTTATTCCGACGAGCCTGCACAGAGTGATGAAAGAAAGCAGTATTCTTGTCACCCTCTTGAAGCCAGTCAATCCGAGCCTTCTGTTTCCAAAAAATCTCCTCACGAAGCTCCCACTCTTCGATAGATTTAAGAGCTTGGGACTCAGCCTGCCCAAGAGCTTCTGAAAAACCAAGATCCCTAATCTGGCGAGTAATGACAGCAAGACGCTCCTGCGCTTCCCTTTTCTTAGTACAAAAATTGCCAAAACATAGCCTATTCCATCTCTTAAGATGAAACTTAACATATTGTAGCTTTTTAACAAAAGAATACATAGCAGTACCATACGCAGGGGCTCCCTCCCGCCACCACTGATCAACAAGATTATACAAAGAAGAGTCACGAAGCCACATAAGCTGAAATTTGAAAGGAGGATTCTTTGGATTAGGGAAAGGAGAAGCTAAAAACTTAATTGGCCAATGATCAGAGCCACACCAATCAAGAATCTCAGAGCTAATAACCACACTGCCCCCAACCCAAAAACTAGAAACAAGAAACCTGTCCAACCGCTCAGAAATCGCCTCCGACCCACTCCGCCTATTATTCCAGGTAAATAAGCCATTAGAAGGTTTGACATCAACAAGAGCAAGAGAAGCCACACTAGCCCGGAACAAATCAGAAGCAGGACCCAATCTCGGCAATCCACCTCTTTTTTCTTCCAGGCACAAGATAGAATTGAAATCACCAGCTAAGATCCACGGCAAATAAGGAGCACAAGATCTGACAAACGTGATATGGGCCCACAGCTGGCTTTTACCACGGATATCAACCGGAGCATACACATTGCTAACCAGAATAGTCTCACCAGAGTCCAAAACCGAGGCCACCATAGAAATAGAGGAGTGGCTAGCGATCCACCAGCGAGGAACAACCTTACGAGGATCCCAAAAAAGAGCCAAACCTCCAGAATTTCCACTAGAGCCAATACACTGACACTGCCCAGAAAACCAAATACGAGGAGCATACTGAAGCATGCAGTCCACCTGAAGCTTAGTCTCCTGCACACAAAAAATGTCTGGAAAATGAACCCCAATCAAATCCTGAATAGCTTTTTGCCGGGAAGCGCTATTCAGCCCCCTTGCATTCCAAGAAAGAATAATCATAGGGAAAGGTTGGGCAAAGTGGGCATCCAAGGTCTTAACAGAGCCTGATTCCACCAACAACTCCCCAGTAGATTTAATCTTGTCCACATCCTTCTTGCGACCAACTTTAGGAGACTTAACAAAGTTCGCCTTCTTAAGAGGGCGTTGGAGCACTCCTAGATAAGACTCAGAACCCCGACCTTTTCCTGAAGACAACGCCTCCTTAGCTAGGTCCGCTAAAATAATATCATCATTTAAACCATCCGGAGTGTCAGCAGGCCCAGACCCACCCTTATCCAAAGTAAGAGAAGAGTCCCTAACAACAATTGCCTATTCCAGTCCTGTATCCTTACTAGTATCCCCAGAGAAGATCTCAACAGGAATCCCCTCTTCCAAGGCTTGATTGTCCAACACCTCAAAGCGATTGAAACCCTGATCACTCTGCTTATCTTTAAAGGGTCTCTTCTGACCTCTCCCCTTAGCTTTCAGTTTAGCGAGGATGAAGCCATCCTTATCAGGCCCACGCTCAGCCTTTCCCCCTTCAGCCATAGACACCTTGCTTTTATCAGCCTTCTCCACCGAAGGTCCCGAGGATGGAGAAGAAGGGGCCCCAGCCATTCTAGAAGTCTGAGGACACTGACGCAGAAGGTGACCATACTCATGACAAAACCAACAACGGAAAGGAAGGGATTCATAATCCACCTGTTGAATCCATGATGCAGAGCCAATACAAATCTCCAAAGAATCTGGCAATGGATTATTTAAATCAATTTCAACACAAATGCAAGCGAAAGAAAATACCTTTTTATCCAAGGTATTCTAAGCAATGGGAGCCGGCTTCCCCAGCAAGGCCGCTATTTGTTGCAGAATATCTTCTCTCCAGAACTTCAGAGGAAGCCATGGCAGATGAACCCATATAGGAACTCGAGAAGGCAGATCCTCAGCCGCATTGAAACCCCCATGCCAGGGTTTCATGAATAAACCCACATGATTGTAAAAATACGGTCCCCCCTCAAAAACCCGATTACGATCTGAAATACAAGAGAAATCCACCATAAAGAACCTATTCCCTGCCACCAAAATATCAAAGTCACCTTCAACCTACCAGGAACAGCGCATCCATGACTCCAAGGCCAAGAGGGGAACCCGAATACCCAAAAACATACAGATCAAAACGTGTTGAGTCCAATAAGCAAAATCCTCGTGCACCGATTCTGGAGAGATAACCGAAACCAGGCGAGCGTGACTCCGTGGCAAGCAACCATTCACTTTCTTAAGTTTGGAGCTCTCACCAACAAAAGAGTTATTCATCGTCGATGCATGCGTAATGCCGCCGGGCCCGGTGGCGTTACGCAGATAATGAAGCTCTTGCGGTAGCCGACTTTAACTCTTTGCGCAACTAACCCACGCAAACCCCACCTTACACCTGCGGCACAATTACGCCCGGCCCTTTACGCGCGCAAGCCGACCAAACATCGCGCACCTTTGCCAACCTACAAACCAGCAGACCCTCACCAAAACTATTGCTGGAATAAAGCTTGGGGTATTTCGGTGGTGAAAGCTCTAAACCGCACCAACCTCCACCCCAAAGCGGGGAAAGCGCTTAAAGATCCGCGGACGGTCAAACATACGCACACCGGGCTTAGCGTAAAACGGGCGAGAACGCTTGAGCTCAGAAAGGAACCGGTATGCCTCCATCGCGATGTAGAAGAATTGATGCAAGTTCAAAATTTAACTCGAACATATAATTAAAATTATTTAATTTTAAATATTTTTAAATTTATTTAAATCTTAACCTTGTAAATATTTGAGCATCCCTACCATATTTTTTTTTAAATTATATTATATAATTTTGCCGTCCCCAAAACATTGTGTAACATAGGAAAAATGAGTTTCACATTGGTTCTATTCTACTAGCAAATCCTTGGCAGCTGCCTTATGTATGCACTATGGTTATATTTGTTAAATGGTGCTTATGGTCCAGCACCTTATACTGATGTACTCTTATGGATCTATTTTTGGAATCTGGCCAGCTAAAATTCAGCTGTCATTATTCCATTCTCATAAAAACATTTATTTCCAAGCTTCCTATGTTTTTTTAAAAACATTTTATTGTTGCTTTCCGACTTGTTATTTATTTTTTAACATATCATAGGGGTTTATCTTGTTGTTTTTTCATTGTTATTTTATTTCCTATGTCAACCTAGCCTAGGGGCTACCATTTTTTTTTCCTACTATTTGTTTATTTTTAAAAATATAGGTACAAGTGTCCATATAGTTTATAATGGTTGCTAGGTCTCGTTCAATGAGCACAATGAAATAACCTCTTTGGCAACATGTCACAATAATTGAGCAGTTTCCAAGAGGTGAGGATTATCTTTGGCATTGCAGTAGGTGCAATAATGAGTACAAGAGTTCATATAGTCAAGTG
Source organism: Sequoia sempervirens (assembly GCA_007258455.2). Classification (NCBI taxonomy): domain Eukaryota; kingdom Viridiplantae; phylum Streptophyta; class Pinopsida; order Cupressales; family Cupressaceae; genus Sequoia; species Sequoia sempervirens. Next base: position 6,763 of record VDFB02266452.1, read on the forward strand.
AAAGCTCATTTGTGTCCAATGGCCAGCCAAATAATTCAAATTTGTTCAATGGCCAAAAAAGCATGGGTTGCCAAAGGAGCAAGTTCTCTTATATAAAAGAGCAAGAAGAAGCAAATAGTGCAACCTAGACAGAATAATCGAAATCCCATGCTTTAGCCAAGAAAGAATTGTGCAAACCACCTACACAACCATCTTCTACTTCTCCAATAGCGGCTGCCACACATCCCTTCACTACAACACCATCTTCCCAAAGGTACAATAGCCCCATTATTTCCCACTAAAGAGGACTATTACAAAGTGCATTCAAAAGAGGTGAGGATCATTACAGATGAGCACATTACATGTTGCACTTATGCCAATCGGCTTCCTTGCAACCTTGTGAAATCACCATATTGGTGGGAAATAGTGATGGAAATTAGTTGAACACTCACAAGTTATACAGACCACCTTATTGGAAAAGGAAAAGATTTTGTAGAGACACCACTATAACCAATCAGGAATTCATAAGCCAAAATGGAAGTGTCCATTTTTTATGGATGAAAAAATTGAAAAAATACGACTTCAACTAATGGCATTGCGGTGTCCCCTAAAAGGGCAATGTTTTTTAATGGAGTTGATTGTGAAGGATTAAACCTTTATTGCCAACATCCTCATTTAAGCCACTAAGATGGTGGGTGCTCAAAACACTATCCAATTCATATAAACAACACTAAAAATTGTAGGGCAGCAGGTTTATTGTTAGAGGCAAGATACAAGCACAATTTATGGACACCATGTTTTGTCCATCACTCAACTTGGTTTTGTAAAAGACGAACACAAAATGAAGGGATCAAAGAAATCTACACAAAGACTGTCAAGATTCAAATGTTTGTTAAAAAACAATCATCATATGCTGCAAGCTATCTTTAAGTCCTCTAAGTTGGACTTGTTGAAAGTGATTTTGTGAAATTTCAATATTTAATTTTTTTTCTCTACTTGAGTTTGCTATAAAAATTTAATTACATCATCTATTTTTTAATTTGATTTAACTTTTTTATGCCATATTGGGTTGTTGAGACTCTATTTGAATCACACCAAATCTTAAGGCAACTTGTGAAGGTGCAAGAACCATTGAGTGCCATAGTCATCAACAAGCTTTGGAGTGTATGTAGTCAACTTCAAAGAGGACCCAAAAGGTCAAACCATTGGTCATGGATGGTGATTCATGTGCTGGTGTAGATTATCTTTTGAGTGTCACTAAGCCCATCATGAGTATGATCAAGTTTGCCAATATAGATTGGCCATGTTTGGTTAACATATATGATGACATGGACTCTATGATATAAAAACTGAAGGTCATAATAGCCACTAAGGTGAATGAACCCATAGGAACATTTTCCAAATGAATGCAAAGAATCATTATTGATCATTAGAATAAGATGATCACACCCTTGCATCTCCTAGCATTTTCTTTATTGCCAACTATTACAGCACAAAGATAATTTTTTTGCTCAAAGATGCGAGGCAATATTCACTAGACTTCCTAGGTCCACATGTAAACTACATAGTCCTAGGTAAGTTAGACAGTTTTATAACTTCAAGGAATCAGTCTTAGCAATCTTCAAACAAATACAAGGAAAATGTTCGCACATGGTGGTATCTCCATGCCCAAGGCTCTACTTATTTGTAGCCTCTTGCAATCAAAGTTCTATCACAAGTATGCATTTTTTTTATTTTTAATAATTGTCAATATTGTATTGACTTTGTCTCCAATCTCAACAATTTGTGAGTTCTTTTTTAGCAAAGAGAACTAGGGTTCATTCTCTTTTATCCATTAAGTTGAGCACAACCAAATGGCTGCAAAAAAGGTCAAGGAGTTGGTCTATGTGCATTCCAACTTGGGCCCCATGTCACATAAGCATGACAAGTACAAGGAGGTGGAGATGAAGAATTGGGGTGTAACCCCTAAGTTGGGCGACTTGGATGCTTCTGTTCCATGGCTTCCCAAACTCTCTTAAGAGGATGAAAGGGCTCTAACACAAGATGCAGCTAGTCCGAGTGGCATTACAGCTGCTTGTGGTTCAAACAAACCAAGTGATGGCATTGTTGCTCTCAATGAAGAGCAATATGAAGATAATTGATTGTAAATTTATATTGATTTGACATTTGACATTGAATTATCAATTATGATATTATCTTTATCACTATCAGCTATATTTTTAATTTTGATTTTTTTTTTGGCAAATTATAGGTATATATATACACACACCATCACATCATTGCCACACTGCCAATTCACAACCAGCATGCTAGACTAATTTTGGCAAAGGTGAAATTGTACAATTCTACAATAACAAGGAATTAAGGCTAATTAATTATTTCGAATGTTTGCCTGGGAATCTCATGTTATGTGTTCCATGTTGCTTCAGTATCTAAGTTGTTGATTGAGAGTTCAGGTTCACCAGTACAACGATATTTTTCCCCAAGGGGGAAAACATTGTAATACTGGTGAACCTGAACATTCAACCAGCAACATATATATATACTAGTATGGCTAAACTCAACCATACTGAACCCAGGGGGGGAAATACCGTCATATTAATGAACCCACTTAGATACTTAACCAGAATGGAGCACATAACATGAGATTCTTGAAGGGGGAAAATATCATCATACTGGTGAACCTGGACCCTCAACCAGCAACTTAGATATATATATATTAGTATGGCTAAACTTAACCATACCGAATGTCATGCCCCGCCAAGTTTTAGATCGCAACATTTATAGAGACCAGATCGTAGCTTTTATTGGATCACAGCCTTTAAAACTATAACATAGGCAAAATAAATATGGTGGCACCAAGATTCCCAGCAATTCCTGGAATAATAGAAGCATTTAAGTAAAATTAAATTAAGAGTATCATTGGCAGTGATTCCTAAAAGCATTTAATTAAAATTGAAAGTTTGAAGACAGCGATTAAGGATGAATGGTTGTGACTCTTTCAAAGGGCTGAAATAGTGAAAGGTCATGACTCCCTAAATAATACGATACAAAAGGGAGATCATTTCTTGGGAAGAGGGGAGGATATCCATAAAGGAATCAAGCATCATTCAAGCATTTACTCATCAATCCATCAAGAAATATCAATCAGAAAAGATCAATCAAGCAAACAGCAATCAATCTATCAATACATCAAGCAATCAGTCTTGAATTTGAAGAAGTGTCTTGCAAATAGGGAGGGCGAAAACCCTTCCAAGTTCATGAGAGATTAAGGACAAAAACCTTTCTTCTCTTATCAAGTTTGGACAAAAACTCAAATCTTGATCAAGGAGGACAAAACCCTCCAAGATGGACTAAGAGTTTTAAGGATGAAAACCCTTAAATACTCTTGGCAAGTTAGGACGAAAACCCTTGATATTGTCACTGCTGAGTAAGAGACGAAAACCTTCAGCAGATTTGAAAGCAATTCCAAACAATTCAAGATATGATTGATTTTCAGAATTATGCTACAACTTATTGATCTGAATATTATAATGAATCCATAATTTTTGACAAAGCCATTACCATTTTCAATTTTGAATAAGGATTATTGTTTTAAGGCAAAAATCAGGAATATCCTAATAAGGGACATTACCCTGAACCCAAGGGATAAAATATCCTCATACTGGTGAACCCGAGCCCTCAACCAGCAACTTAGATACTTAACCAACATGGAGCACATAACATGAGATTCTTAGGCAAACATGAGAAATAATTCATCAGCCTTAATTCCTTGTTATTGTAGATTATACAATTTCACCTTTGCCGAGATTAGTCTAGCATGCTAGTTGTGAATTGGCAGTGTGGCAATGACGTGATGGTACTGTAGCAGTGGGGCATAGGCTTGGATGTCTGCTCTGCAATACTTTCATAGGTTTGGACACAGAACATTTTTCCCCCCTATATTGGACAACCATCCCCTCAGGTTTTGTGAATTATATTCTATAGTAGATCCAGCTCACTATTGAATTCAACCAGCTGGAAATTCATTTTTGCTGTTCAGTGAGCCCTGCAGGATTGTAAACAGTGTAAATTTATCTCACAAATATTATATAGTCCTAGGCAGTTTGGTAAGCAATGATAGCAGAATTCGTTCATAATACATATGTATGCATCACTAGGTGAAATAGAAACTGGCCAAGAATGCAGCATTAATTGTATAAAGAGAGCATGTTACAGAGCCATACCCGAGTGGCACGGTACTTTGCAACCACAAATGTGTGCAGGCCGAACTACTGTCTGCCATGAGATCGGCAGCAGATATATTCTGTTCCTTTAGAGCAAGTGGTGTAATTCCAGTAATGCTTTCAATTGGCCTGACTGAAGGTAAAGAGGTAGATTGCAATCTTGGCAAGGTTGTCATGCCACTATCCTCAGTATCCAGTGTTCCTGATCTTCCCTTGCCTTCTGAAAAACTCATAAATGAGTTCATGGATGGAGTCGTAGGTGTGGAATTCATAGATACCACACATGGTAGCGATGCCATAGAACATGGTGCTAGAACAGTCAAGCTTAAATCATCTGCTGTTAAATTTGTTGCTTGAAGTGTTAATACCTGCATCAAGCACAACCAATGATTGGCAACAGGTCAAAGTAACTGTAGTTGCATCAAACTAAGCCAAATGACTTAGACTGATATAAAAGCCTGCAAGAAACTACAATAAATCACAGCCTTCTTATATCCTCCACACTTCTGTCTATGTTGTTACTCGTCTTCAGCACCTAATGCATGTTTATTTTTCACTAATTGCTAGCATCATTTTACACTAAAAAGGTTGCTTTACAAATTAGTTTAACACACTAAATTCCAACTCACCTGCGCTGAAAGTTGAGGTAATGATCCATCAGGTCTAATGGCAGTTGACATTTCAGATTCAACAGATATCAAAAGATCTCTTGGTGTACGAGGTTGCCATTGGGTAGAATGCTTAAAATAAATCTTAGATTCTGCACAAAGTCATCCCATGATGTTAATCATCAATTGAGGTATGCATAGACACAACAAACAAAGAAAAATATAGGAGGATGCAACAAAAATAGTAAACCAGTTCAGTGGGATTTCCTTGTAATTTAACCTAGATGATCCAAACCACCATGACAACGAAAGATAATGTATCTCATTTTCTTACCCATGGGTGTATAGAATTTGTCTGAGAATAGAGCATAAAGATTCAAGGACAGTTCATCTAGTACTTATAAGCAAAACACAACTTTCACTTGAAACAATGTATTATTTGATTTATGGAAAATCCTTTACTTAGTGGGTTTCCTACTCAGAAACAAAAAACCCATATATTGAAGAATCAAGTAGAATAATAAAAACTAAAGAAGTGTTCTGAAGATGATATAGTTGGACATAATAAAGAATGGAGAATATTAATACTGAGGTTCCAGCTTCTGATCAACAGGAATAAATGACAAAAAGAAAATCATTACTGAATTAGATACAGGCTAAATCTGGAAGAGACAGAGAGAAAATGGGCGTGTGAGCTTAGTTCTGTTTTTTGTATGTGCAGTAAAGTGTGGTTTGCAGTTTATATAGGAAAACATGATTTCATCCCAATGATTATTACAGGTCATGAATCCTTATCACATATTAAGTATTATAGCCTTCAACAGGCCTTCACCTTCAAAGCAGATAATCAAATTCATACTAAAGCTACTAGAAGAAAGCCTAAGAGCAAAGACACAAATAGAGCATGCATTGGATGATGACAAGGATTAGTAAATTGTTAGCATTTTAATTCTCACAGCTTTTAGTGTGACACAAAATAAGAAAGATGTGCAAAAGAACCACTCTTCGAATTGGAAGGGAAAGCTCCCTGTAAACAAAAACTAAAAAAAATTGAACTATATGTGCATTGTTATTTACAGTGTTTTCTGTGGTGGTTCACACTCATGCTAAACAAAACTAAAGTTGTCTTTTTGGATTCACCTAGAGCAAAAGAATGATATGCACTTCAATTAAGGCAGAAAGATTTTTCTACTTTTTAACCAAATGAAAAACTTACAACAACTACCATACTTACGTTGTTCAGCAAATGTAGAGACTGAACAATGCAAGTCCACATAAGGATTCAAATAGGTTTTTATCTACTTCTGAGAGAAATTACTAGTTTGAAAGACTTACCTACTCATATATCTGGAAAAGCCTTTCCACTTTTATAAAATTTAAGAGACCATTCATAAACTGTGTAATCTTACATGTGGAATCATTTCCACTTTTAATTTTAGTTTGAGAAAATATACCCGTATGACTGCATCGGCAAGACACTAAAATTGCATACTGGCCGGATTCTTGCTGATCACTCTCTACAATTCCCCTTTTCCCATCCCTGTTTCTTGGAAATGTATACCTGCTGCTTGCTGAATTAACAGGCACATTTGAGTAACGTCCTTGTGCACCAGGAGGATTTTTCTCCCTTCCAATACCTGTACTTTTCCACATTGATGTTGTTGCTTTTAGAATCAAAGAATGCTGTTCCCCTCTCCTGCCAAAACACAGATTTAAAGAAAATAAAATCTTTTAATGCCAAGGACTTCCCTTTCAAATATTTATAACTTAAACACTTCATCAAGTTAGAAAAGAGTGTGCACTTCATAAAAAATCATCCTTACATTTAAGAGTATAATTTACAGGATCATGGAAAAGCAAAGTGCGCCTAACAGAATTATCAGGAGTTTGGTCCAATTAGCAGGACACCAATAATGAGGGTTTTTGGTTCTAGAAAGAAATGAAGCCTGATTGAATAATTGGGCAAGGATAAAACAGGATGCCAAAAGTCCAAGTGCTCCTCAGTTAAAGCATCAATAACTCTACATGATGCTACAACAAATACCATGATTAATGCCTTTCATAACATTCCTAGATAGGGCCGAGGCCTTGAGCACTAGCTTGGCCACTTTGACAGCACATTTGTATTTACATATAGTTAGATGACATAATTACTTATTGAATATCTATCACAAGCTCACAAAGACAAATGTAATAAATACCAAAATGGCAGCATGAACTTTCTGAACAAAATTTATAAGCAGTGTAAACCCATAAGTTCTATTCATTTTGCTGCATAGCTTCACCTGACAAATGTTCTTTCCATTGACAAATTATTTCAAAATATTATATTCCCCATATTTTAACTCCAAAAGAGTTTAGATGGTGGAGAATAACATGCCTCCACCTCTTCCAAGAAGTTTGAGATGAATCTAGTGTCAGCACTTTTAGTTGATAGAATTAGCTTAAACTATGCCTCATTATATTGAACATACTTTTCATTGTTTGGTACCTATTTAGCTCCAAATGTATTTGACAAAGTCCTTCAAAGTTCAAACTATTCATTATAGGCTATGAAAACAATACATCTACAAGGCCACACTCAATGCCACTTGGTCTTCCTCAGTTATGGGTACCCCAAGGTCCAATTCAAGATTCCACTCTTTCATAAGATACAATTCTAGGAGTCTCTAAGCATCTAGGTCTTCAGTTCCCTCTTCTGGCTAGGGGTAAGCTCTCTTAGTGTTGTCAAGTTGCATACATATTGTTGGCCTTCTGAATCTGCATGGAGAAGGAATAAAAGAAAAAACATATGGCACAATCATAGTCAAATCACAACACAAAAGGTGTGATTGCATATTCCTCACTGACACATTCCCTATTTTTGTCAAAATCTCAAACTCCATAGTTGGCATAGGAAAGTCCATTCAAGATGGGGCATTGTAGCATAAAAACTCAGATTGCTATATGGCTCAAACAAAGATATTTTTAAAATAACCATGTGAAAGGAAGACAGACAAATAAAAGGTCAATGCAGATGAAGGATCGAAGCCAAAGCTGACATTAATCTGTATCAGAATACGATGTTTAAAGACTGTCATCCTAATCAATTTTCATGAAAGGACCTATGCAAGGCTGATGATGATTATCATATGTGAATGGTCTGTGACCATGGACTAAGTGAACCTGACAGGGCAATCCTTAGATGAACTATGAGACTAAGAAACAAATTATAAATAAGGCAATTGAAGCAGCAAAACCGATTTGCAGGGTGTATTGGAGGCTTGAATGCTATCATATACAATTGTATCTTTCAATGGAAAAATATTTAGGTACCGTTCCTTTAATGGGGCTAGAACCACCATTGACTCACTAGCAATTGAACCACATGTTCAATTTCTCATTCACAGGTGCAGCCCATACAATCCAGCACAGCTACACCTACTATCTAGATGCTGCCTTCACAATGGCAATGCATAGTTGGAAAAGGAAGTGCATGTAGCTAATTTTTTTGATCATTGTATTTTCCATATATTTATTGTGCTCATATACATCCTAATAAAGAAATGCAACAGTAAAAAGCAACATGTAGAAACCCACTAAATTTCTGAAACTACTATTTCATGGTATGGTTGTGTAGTTGTACAATACTACAAACAATTGTGTCCAACAATCACATGCAGTTACATTCTATACACTGTTTACTTATAAAGATGATAACAACTATCTATTGCAGAGTAAACAGAATAATAATAGACATAAGATAAATGATATACATTACAAATTGTAGAGTAATACCAATAATTGCTTTATTCATTCAATATATTTTCTCATACAAAACTCTAGTCCAGAAGCATTCATAAGATCAGACCACCTTCCCTGACTACAAGAGATTTTTATAAAACCCCCGATGGCTGCCAAGTAACCACAATCATCAACAACTACTAAGAAACTGATTGCCAATAACTCCCACAAGCCAACAAATAATTAACACATAGTCAGGAATAACCCAATTGAATAAACATAACCAAGACAGAATATGCTAACTACACAAACCCCCAAAAGAAAACTTGTCTCCTAGACAACAAGGAAAACAAAAAATGACTGACATCACTAAGGGCCAAGAGAAGGAGATGTCCTTGAAGGTACCGCAGCATCTTCAAAAATAGAAGAAGGTGGAGTCAAACGGCAAGAGATAGCAGCACTTAACTTATAAACCTCTTCAATTTGTTGCTTCAAGTGGTGAGTAGTGAGAACCTCCTTATCCCTAGAACTCTTGACCATCCAAACTACTTCCATTAGCTGAGACTTGGTTTTGTCATTAGCAGCTCGAAGTTCAAAAGTTTCTCAATCCTTTTCTGATAACTTATTTTTCTCCAACTCCCTCAGTTGGGCTTGCTGAGCAAGTTGGGCCTGAAATCTTCGCCTCTGGTCTTCAGGTTCCACCCTTAAGTTTTGGGAGGTACAAACTAATTCATCCATGTCCTCTCCAAGAGTATGTTGGGCTGCCATTTTGATTTGAAGCATCAAATAGAGGTACCGAAACTTATATTCAATTGAATATAAGGATGTGAGGACTTGGCCATCAGAACCACTAAAAGATAGGGGCACCCTAACTAGAATCCAGTTATGTTTCATCTAAGGTAATTTTGTAGTTGGCAACCCATGAGAAATGAAAAGTTTGATAAATTCATTGTGGCATTCTCCTTCAACAAACCACTGAATTCTCCAAGCTTCCTGTAAAACCAAAGGAGAATAAGCAGTATCTAGCCTTCATGTTATTTCAACTACTTCACACAATATATGTGCCATAGGCTCCAAATCTTGAATTTAATATTGTATAGTGCAAAGTGGATCTGCAGGATTTAGTCTTGAGATGTGAATTGAAATCATATCATGCTAACTAGACAATAGGCTATGTGGCTCAAGTGGTGCAAGGGACACATTATCCACATGATCTAGTTGTTGTATTAATTACTTGTCGGCTTTCAGGTCGTTATAGGAGTCAATTGGTAGATGATTGTGTTAAGATTGGCAACCATCAAGTTCTTTAAATAGACTTTGCATAGTTAGGGTATCTAGTTTGATCCTTCATTGATCATCTTTGGTCTACTTCTACAAGAACTTCATGTAAATAAAGATATATTTTACTAATGTATCTGGTATGCATTGTTATTTTTATTTATATTTCATGTACTAGTTCTATTAGATGAAAGAGTAAACATATACATCTCTTTGAATGTCATTTACAAGACTCTTCTATTTTATAAAGGCCTAACGATATGTGACTATGTTATTAGGTTCTTCAGAATCCCCAAGTACTCATCTAGGTCAAGTATGGGTTGGAGATCAGGACTAGAATGGCCTAGGGTTCACCCAAGGTCCACTTGGGCACGTTAAAGTGCCCTATGGGTCCCTCATACCTCTTTGGGCCTATTTAGGTCCCGGTTTGGGGCTAGGACGACCTAGGGTTCACCCAAGATCTTCCCCAAGAGGGTAACATAGGTGAACTTGGGTTGTAGCTTGGAGGACCTGCACATATCCAAGTGGAAGTCAAAAAAAAAAGTCAATACTTACATTTTTTTCAAAAATTAAAAAAAAATAAAAAAGCATTTCCCACCCTAATTTGGCTCTTAAATGATTTGTATTCACTTATTTATCAAAAGTTGAGTAGCCCTCTTCATTTAGACTAGTTAGATTCTTCATCTTCATTGGTAATTTTCTAAATAATGAACATCTAGTTAGAAATAGTAAGGACTTGGTGTTGCAGAAAAAGTAGCAATAAAAATTGTGAAAATATCATAAAACATGGAGGCTTTTGTGGTTTCAAAGGCCTTAAGTTGGGCTCTACCCCCAAACCCCAACAAGGGGCAGCTAGACCCCACAAGGGGCTCCACCGCCAAACCCCCACCAATCATCATCCTTAAATCTAGGCCCTTACTACCCTCATCTCGACATTCCCCCATCCTAAGACTACATGGAACGTGGCTTATTTTGCTTTAAGTTACACATTTCAACAAGTTGTAAGTTCTTCAATTGAGTGGAATTGGAGTACATACTCCTTTATCTGCATAGTTAAGATTAACCAATTGAATGTGAAAACCTAAGGACTTAATCTTTGTTCACTCTAACTTACATCTCTTGTCACATAAGAAACTTGATTACAAAGAGGGGGTATCACATAAGAAACTTGATTACAAAGAGGGGGTATCACATAAGAAATATTTATAGATGAAGCAACTTCTACGTATGAAATGGCTAGTGGGAGTGGCATTGCAACTTGTTGGTGTTCTTTTCTATAATAACCCCTGCTAGGACTCATTCATTACACCTCACTTCCATTGGCACCGGAGACCCTTGTTGTTTAGGGTTTTGGCTCTCGCTCCTCTTTGTCTCAGCCTCCATTTCTAGGCTCTTTGAGTCTCACTTTGAAATGCTGCGCAGCTTCACTTTGATCATCAGGCAAAACGCCGCCATCATGCTTAGGAGGCCTGGGAGATGAAGATCGACCGGCCATCTCACCAATTCCTGGCCACTCCATTGCTTTTAGGTTTCATCCCCGCCCCTATTTCTCTTTTAGGACCCACCTTTTTGGCACCTTTAAGGCCCCAGATCCCTATTTTTAGGGTCTATTTTGAAAGTTGCGTTATTTGGAAAATTTCCATTTTGTAGGGCCTTATATTTGAAAGGGCCTCTGAAGCAAAAATCCACTCAAAAGTTCGAAAAGATCAACGAAACTCTCAGAAAATCGATTCGAAAATTTTTGAAATCATGGCTAAATTCTGGAAAATCACAGAAAAAGTTAAAAAATCTGGAAAAATCTGAAAAAAATCACAGAAAAATGGTGGAAAATCTGAAAAAAATCAGTCATGAAATCATCGAAAAATTGATAGAAATCTGAGAAATCCATGAAAAATCTGGAAAATCTGAAAGATCTGAAAGATCATGGCAAGTTGGTGACTGAGATTCATGGTGAATATTGCCCAAGTATAGAGGAAGTCAATGGTGAATACCTTCAGCCAGACAATGGTAATGGCAAGAATGAATGCCAAGTCCGCCCAAGAAAGAAGTGTCAATGGCAGGCCATACTATGAAGTCCGCCCTCTAATGGCCTCAATACTTCCTAAGTCCGCCTTTGGACAAATGTTAAATGGCCAGACATTCAATGAACTCCGCCCAGCAACATGAAGATAATGGCTCAACATGATGGCAAGTCCGCCCTTGACCAAGCAATGCAATGGCATGAAAATCAATGAAGTCCGCCCTTGTGTGGCAAGGAATTGAAGGAAGTCCGCCCAGCTTTATGGAAATGGCCTGAAATCTGGTAAAGTCCGCCCTCAGCAGTAGAATGAAGTGGCTTGAAGAGAGGTAAAGTCCGCCCCTGTAGGGTCGCGCAACAAATGGCTGTGCGGTGAGTCCAAGTCCGGAACACCCAGTCAGCGGAAATGCAAGCCGTGGGGAAGTCCTCGCCGCTGAAGCCGTGAAAGTCCTGGCCTAAGCCAATGTTTAGATGGTGCAAGCTTATGTGGGTCCACCTTGAGCCAAGTGGAAAGCCGCAACAAAATCAATTGTCCTCTTTAGGCATAAAAAGAAGTGGAGAGAAGAGCTCTGGTCCACCCCTTGGAGTTAAAGATAAGGTGGATCATGCATAGTCAGAAAAAAGTTGAATGGCTAGATGAAAGCCAAAGTCCGGCCTCTTATCCAAAGCGCTGTTAAATGGCAAAATGGAAGCAAGTCCGCTGAAAGTGGCAAGAAAGACAAAGTTAGGGTGAAATACTAGAAGATGGTAAAGTCCCCCGCTTATGTATAGAGGGAGGTGAAAATTAAAAATTTTGCCTAAGTATGCTTCTTTAAGTGTTATTAAATAAGTGCCCAAGTCCAAAACATCTGTAAGTGTTTAGGAGAAAATTACCATGTATTAGATGGGAAATTGGAAAAAAGCAAGAAAATTTTCTACCGTGAGACTTTGATCCATTAAAATTCCACGGCTAAATAAATTCTTGATCTAAAAGATTTACAGGGCGGCCAAATAAAATCGGGACAAAATAATTTTAATCTAAAGATTTATGGCCGATTGACATGGCGAAATAAATTTTGAAAAAAGAAAGAAGTTCATGGCCAAATAAATTGGACAATAGAAATTATGGCAAGAAAATTGGAGAAAATGAAAATTCGCCTAAGGCATTGGCAAGAAAAATTTCAAAAGGACAAAAATAATTCGCCATAAAACGAACGGGTTGGAGATGACACATGGAGTAATTATTTTAATTATTTTTATTCATTTTCCAAACGCCCCAAAGAGATAAGTCTTAAAAAATTCGAAATTGGAAAGAAAGACAAAGAGCTTTGTTGGACTGGCGTTGAAATTGGAAACTTTCCCGGACAAGATCGTTGAGGATAAAACTTGCCACCCGGAAGCAAAGTGAAAGACAAGTTTAAACTCGATTTGAAGGAAACAATGCAAATTTGCTAAAAAGATCGATTTCCTCACCTCTATAATTGATTTCACTTCTCATTTGCACAATCATTCGATTTTTGAAGAAGGTGTGAGAAGAAACTTGTTGAGGAAATTTGCAGCAAAGTGAAGGAAATAAAATTTTACCAGCTTGCATTGTGGTTGTGATCACTTCTCCAGAAGTCACAGGCAGATTTACTTTGTCCACTTCACTTTGGCATGGAAAACTTCATCGTTTATTTTCTTTCCAGCTTGATTTTTTCACGAAGTCTAAATTGATAACTAGCTGGAATATCTTTCGATGAGATTTAAATTTCGAATTCTGATTATTTTCTCTACTTTTTCTTGCAGATTTGTTTTTTCAAAGTAGTAAAGATGAAGTTTGCCAACAAAAGTGTGCAAACATTGAAAATCAAGTCCGCGGAGCACGCTAGGGACAACACCCTATTCTAACACGCTTGACCTCAAGACTTCAGAAAGAATGCCCGGACTGATGGACGTCTGCCTATACCAATTGCCATGAGGATGATGCGCAATGGAATCGTCCACGCAGCTGGATTTCCACCAGCTAAAGAATGTCCTGAGCTTATGGTAGAATGCGCACTACACTACAATGCACGAGACAAACAGATAGAAGCTCCTGACGGAAGAGTCCTTGCCTACTTGTCCGAGCCAACAATCCAGGAAACCTTTGGAATTCCAGTGTACAATCGAACATCCTACCGCACCAAGGAAGACGCACTCAAGCTTTATCAGAGCCAGCAGGATCTCTGTGCGTCCAACATAAACAAGAATTGGTTACTAAAGCCCAAGCCTACTGCAGGCAAGATGCCAAAGAAATTGATCAGAACTCATTTCAAAGAGGAATATGGTGACATCGTTTTGCTACTAAACAGAATAGTAGGCAGTTCCCACGGTGCACCTTTCGAAAATTGGATGTACTATTTTATTGATGAGATAATCACTGGAGTCAAGATGTTCAATTAGTCCAGAATGATTAGTGACAGCTTGCACGAGCAGTTAGTCAACTTTGAGGAGACCAAAACTTTTCACATGAGCTCATACATCGTATATTCACTTGCAAGATATTACAAGTATCCTGGCTTGACCTGCAAAGGCGTGGTTGGCAATGGCCAAGGGCAATTCAAAGCCTACGATTGTTATCCGCAGCTGCAATTGAAGGAGAAGTCTCATTTCCGGCAAGCTCACGATGCCTTTTTGATGTATATCACCCGGCTTCTCCAAGGCGGAACTCACCAAAGACTTTCACATGAAGCCAAAAGCTTAATCCTCCCCACGGTAATTCCGTTCATTCGGGAGATCCTGGCTAATTTTACACTAACTGGGCGATTCTCGAAACCTATAGGATCACTTCCATCTATCAATTCAACGCATGTTTCGCCGTGGAAGTGCCGAGGCAATTGAGGTGTATCGTATCATTCAAAGGCCAAAAGCGTAGCTGGCCGCCAATCTTTCCTTTTCATCGGGTAATATGGAGGAGCCATGTCCGACGGCAAGTAGTGCGAAATTGTCGAATCGAGATGCCAACACATCTTACCGGCATCGGTGACAAACGAAATGTCTCTTTATCCACCCATCACATCGTGAATCGGGTGGACGGAGAGCGATATCGAAGCTGACTTGGAAGACTTCTGCTGGCCGCAAAGAATGGAGGAGGAGGTTGTGGTCGAGATTGCCATTAAGCATGATAAGGGCAACATAGCTCTTCAAAATACCCGATCAACTACAGGATGATGGAATATACGTGCAGCCGGGCTTCAATGAGAATGAGCCACTTCCCCCTATAAGATGGTTTGAGCCTGAGATGGGCGACCTAGCAACTTTCATGCGACCTGTTTTCAAGTATTCTCAGTGGTGGATAGATCGGCAGGTAGAAATTTTAAGACAGAGAAATGTGCAATTCACCTATGAATTGATGGGCGATACAGAGTCCTGTTCTTCAAACGCCGGTGCATCTCGTGGAGATGGACCAACAGATGCTGCCAACTCGAGAAAGAGGAAGGAAGTTGATAAATCTGCAAGATAAGACAAGGATAAAATGGTAGATGAAGGGCCTTCTCGAAAGAAGCACAAGTCTAAACCTCTTCAGTCGGCCACTTCCAGAAATATAGAAGAAATACTCGCCATGGATAAAGAGTCCTTTGAAAATGCTAGGATCCCTTCTCCAGTCGAAAATGTGGAGCCAATACAAGTAGAAGATGATGATCAACCTTCTCCAGCAAGCACAGAAATCCTAGAATCAGATAATGATACAGATATTATGGATGGAGAATTCGAGGAAGGAATGATTTCCGCCCTCAAAGGAATCCAAGATGACCCATCCGTCCAAGAAATTCAAGGTATGCAATTGGTCCAAGAAGTTCAAAGTATGCCAGAGATTCAGGAAGAGCAGGAAGTTCAGGATATACACGACGTCCAAGATCAACAGGACGGAATTGAGCAGCCAACAATCCCAGAGTGGCTGAAAGAAAGATTGAAAAGAAAGGCGCCAACGGAGGTACCTGAAGAACAAGAGGATGACACAGATTTTCTGGCAAGACTAGAGCAAACTGCCCCGAGGAAGAAGGCCAAGAAATTCTCAACCATCCAAAGGGATGAGGTTGGCAATCGTACAGTGCAAGTTGCAATACCTACAGCCGACAAGTTCCAAGATGAGATCGCCCCTGATGAATATGCCATCACGACCATTGACATGGGTCCTACAACAAAAGGGCAAGAGGTCGAGGACTTGGACAATTCCGTGGCCACCATCAAGTCCAGGTTGGAAAAAGAAGTTGCTAAGAAAAAAGAATATAAAAAAGAAATTCAGCGCCTAAAAGATTACATCCAGCACTTGACCAAGCCCCTAAATGAAGGTGACCAAGCAGCGCTTCCACCTCCTAATTCTTCACGAGAACCAGGTGCAAATTTTGAAGAAGAGTTGACTAAGGCGAGGGAGGCTAAGGACTGGATGGCTGGAAGGAAAGAAGAGGCGTTGGCGTTTGCAGAAAAGTTGGCGCAAGTAAATGAGCAGGTTTCCTTTTTGCTATCACGAGTTGCAGACCTAGCGGAATCATGGAGTAGTCTCGAAGATATTCAAAGCAGGATCATCCCATGTATTCGGGAATTGAAGAGCATCTCGAAGCAAAGGTTGATTGAGGACAAGGTTATTGAAGCTGGAGCGGCATATGATTTTAATGGATGGTATTATGCTCTGATCTCAAGAAGAGGAGTCCTCGAAAAAGTGAAGCAGGATGGTGCCAGAGTTGAAGAACAAGCAAAGGAAATTTAGAGTAAAATTTATGAAATGGCTGCAGATATGCTCGACAAGGACGCCGTCCGAAAGAAACACTTGCGGCCAAAGAATTTAAAAGAACAAGTACAGAAAATTTTCTCCACCACCGGGCCAATCATGAAAGAAAACTTCACCAAAGTATTCAACTTCATGGCCGTCAGAAATTCTTTCTTGCTGCAGGAACCATAATGGGTGACCACTTTTGCAGAGTGTGCCGAGAGCCTGGACTTGCTGGAGTACAATGTCAACGTGCTGCCCGACATTGCCATGGAAGAGGTCAGCTTGATCGTGTCCAGATTCGCCGAATGCAAGGCCGCACAAGTGGATAAGGATGCCACTCCAGATGTCTAAAGTTCTCTCTAGTTAACTGGTTGAGGTTTTGGAAACCCTAATTAGGGTTTAGTTCTGTTTAATCTGGGCCTTTGATCCTGAATTAATCTCGGCCGTTCATTGTAATTCAGAAATACTATATAAACCCCCCCCCTCACTCTCTCATTTTCATAGATGATAGATTAGAAGATTAGAAGATATAGAGGAGATTAAGAAGTTAGAGCAGATTCAAAGAATTAGATTGTAGAAAATAAAGAGAGTTTTTATGAGATTGTTGTGAAAACACTACTTTGATAATAAAGTTCAAATGCATGAGGTGCCTTGAATACTTGATTGTCGAATGGTTGCATGGTCGCATATTTTCTTTCTCTCTTAGTAAATTTGAATTAGAATGTATGTTAAAAGAATGATAGATTGATAACGGAGATTAGTGAAACCGAGCTCATACTTTCTTTGAGTGGATGCTTTTCACCCAATGTGTAAAGTTAGACTGGGCTTTATCGTGGATGCTTAACTTCTGTTTGGATAACTATTGTTCGATTTGATGGTAATTATTCATTACGTGAAAATTATAAGCACATTCCCAGAAGATTGCACTTGCTCTGTGTAGTTGTCGTCTAATGTGGCGAAGCAGAGTATTGTTTATTTGGTTTCATTTGATCTTCGTCGTCTCTTGATTTCTTAGGAGTAGCATAAGATCTCTAAAAACCCTTAATCTTTTTCACTTTTTTTTATAAAATCAGAAAATCCAAAATGATATTGCATTTATGTTTCCGCTTTTCCGAGTAACTTGCAAAAGTAAATCTCAATTGTGCCCCCAGCAAATCACATCCATACCACAGATCTTATCCGCGTTCATCTTAAACATTGGAATTACCATATGATCTTACTCGCAATCTTAGCATACAAGGTAATTTTTCAAGAGGATAGAGCGCCTTTGAACACTTTTATTCTAGAATGTTTGTTGTGTCATAAAACACGCGATCAACAAACCCCTAACCCTAAGGTTCTTACCCTAACACAAATAAAGTGACCAATTTACCAAACATTAAGACACCTATCCTCAAATCAAGGATTGAAAAGGCCAACGAACAAGAAGGTTATGGACCTCTTCTGCACTTTGAGCCCTACCAAGTTTGAGAGGGTAATCCCAAAGATCTTTTAAAGAATAAAATAATTAAGAAAACTTAAATGAACCCTCAAACAAAGATGGCTCTATATTTAGTTTTGAATATTTTTCTACAAAGATGACTATGTATTTAGCTTTGATTATTTTTCTTTACTAAGGATTACTTCACATGCAAATCACAAATATCTTCTTTTAGGAGGCTAGATCGATGATGCAACTATAAATAAAGTCTTGGCCACAAATCCCTTTAGAATAATCTAGTAAAATTGCACTATACACATTCTTCTAAGGTTTTAACAATCAAGGATCACAATAGTATTAGAATAATGTAGTTTCTTTAATGGTCATCTCAGTCTTAGTTAGGTTAGATAGCTTCTAATTTCGTCTTCAGTTAACGATTGTTTCATTTAGAAACATCGTATTTGTAAATCTATTTAAGGAGCCTCCGTCTCCTTTGCTAATACATCGAATATTTACCAATCTTCTTTGTTATATGGTATTAGAGCGGGTCAATGGGATTTCATAAAATTTGGCGAATTTTTTAATAAAAAATTCATAGCCTCTTCTTACCTGGAATTTATTTCCAAAAATTTTTGAAGTTTTTTAAGCCTTTTTTTTTTGTAGAAGATTTTGTGAGTTTTTTTGAAGGTTTCAAGTTGGAAATTGCGTCTTCTTGAAGCAATTTTTCAAGGGTTTCCTGAAGGAGAAATCGTCAGTGTACTACAATAGTTTTTTGTTTTTCTGGGTGCGGCTTTTTTGGAGGTTTTTTTTTGGATGAAAATCGTGTGCATGATTCGTCTAAAAAATGCGTCTCTTCCTAAGACAAATTTTTTCCTGGTTGTCTGATGTGAGAACATAGTATTCTGGCGTTTTGTTTTCTACCCACGCATCTAGATTTTTTTGGTGTGTTTCCAGCAGTTTCGTGGCGGATTTTTTGAGGTCGTGGGCACGTGAAAATTTTGAGCGACTGGTGTTTTTAGCAAGCGTGAAGGGTTTTTTTCTTTGCTTCTTGCTAGCACGCGACAGTCTGAGAAAGATGGGATTTTCTATGGCAGTTCAGCTAGGGTTTCTACTCTTTTTCATGATTTTCTCTCATATGGAGGATCTATGCCAATTTGTGATGGGTTATATTGCCTTTTCTGAAGTTTTTAAAATCAAGGTCTATGATGGGTTTTCTAATTTTTCGCCATAAAAAATCAGTGCTGGGTTTTTTAACAATTTTTTCTCCTTAAAATATTTTTGATGGGTTTTTCATAATTTTGACCCTTAAAAAATTCTATTTGGTTTTCTGATTTTTTGCCTGAAAAATCATGGGATGGTTTATAATTTTTTCCTAAAAAAAATTTAAGGGTTTACTCCTGTTTGCCCTAATCAGGGTTTTCGCAGTTCAAGAGGGCTCTCTAGTTTCTGGAAAGGTTTTAGCATTTTTCCTTTAAAAACAATATTTTCTATGCTGATCCATTACCCTCAAAAATTGTTATTGGGTTCTATAATTCGCAAAGTTGCATGGGATTCCTTTGTGGGTTTCTACCGTTTTTTTGGAAAAAAAATGATGATTTGTAATCTTGGGTTTGGCGATTTTTCCCTCAAAAATCGTGATGGAAAGGTTTTACCGTTTTTCCTTGAAAACGATGTTTTTTATGCTGATCCGTTATCCTCAAAAATCGTTACTAGGTTCTATAATTCGCAAAGTTGCATGGGATTCCTTTGTGGGTTTCTACTGTTTTTTCTAAAAAAACAATGATTTGTAATCTTGGGTTTCGTGATTTTTTTCCTCAAAAATTGCGACTTCTTGCAGTCTGTTCTGGGGCATCATGCTCATCTGCAAAAGTTTGGAGGGTTTGCCTATTTATCCTCAAAATCATGGCAACTGTTCTCGGTGTGTCTCTGGTTACAGGGAGGGACAGTTTTGTTACCCAACATCAGGGTGGATGTTTTGTGATCAGTTTTGGTCATTTTCAAAAGTTCTGCAGTTTCTGGGAGGGTTGGTGGCAGAGTCAGTGACAAGCTCTTGTCTTTTGTTGCAAAAGCGTTCTAAGAAGAAGGGGGCAGCCTTCTCTGTTTTTTTTCTGGGTAGTTAGAATGATGTCCATTAAGGGAGGGTATTAGAATAATGCAGTTTCTTTAATGGTCATCTTAGTCTTAGGTTAGATAGTTTCTAATTTCGTCTTCAATTAACGATTGTTTCATTTAGAAAAATCGTCTTTGTAAATCTATTTAAGGAGCCTTCGTCTCCTTTGTTAATACATTGAATATTTACCAATCTTCTTTGTTATAAATAGATTCAACAAAAAAATCGACAATAGACTATGTAAAAGAAAATAAAAATAAATAAAAAGGTTTGAAATATTTCCTTGATTTATTCTTCTAAGGTTTTAACAATCAAGGATCACAATAGATTCAGCAAAAAAATCAACAATAGACTATGTAAAAGAAAATAAAAATAAATAAAAAAGTTTGAAATATTTCCTTGATTTATAATGGTGGATGGTTAGCCTTCAACTATTGGACCAAACTTATTCCTGCAACACAAAGTCAACCTTAAATGAAATCCTAACAATAATGCAAACCCTAACTTTTCAAATGAGTTTAATTTACTTGGTTATATTATAGAACTCAAACCCTTGAATGATCTTTAACCCATTAATGTAATTTCTACTTAATAATCCATAAATTGTTTTAAAGCTTCACATACCAATTTGAAAGATTCTCACACAACATACACATGCATGTAATGAAAAAATTGACTAACCCCTTGGATGCAAATTAACAAAGTTCAGATCAAAATATAGCAAATGTGTAGTTAGGGTTTCCTTGAATCCCCTAAAACTCTAAAAGAATGATGAAGACAGATTGCAAAACAAGATGGCAGTTGTGTCTTCTATTGATTTTCTAAAAATCATTTGCATTGCCATTATAAGATTCCAACAAACTCAAAATCTAAGTTGCAATCATATACACAAGTTACACATAAAATACAACTCGAGCCCGATGAGCTTTCTTCATACAAATGCAAAAAACCCAACCCTTTACAATAAATATCAAATGCCCTTACATAGATCTAGAATTAGGGCACGAAAAATGCAACTAACAAAGCATGAGGGTGATGCCATTGACATCATGCACTACACCCTACTATCTCAAAAATGCAATCTCCTAGTTGAAAACACGCCAACCATCATCAAAATCCTACCATAAAGAACTATCTTTAAGTTTCTCATCAATCACTTCCCAATCTATGCACTAGATGACCAACGAATCTATGTAATTTGTGGTGAAAACCACTCAAGATGGTGTGAGAATATGACCCCTACAAGATTTGATCCATTGTAATAAATTTGGCATGGCCATGGCATCATTTAGTGTCAAATCCATGAAACTTGGGTGAAAATAAACAATTCTAGGTCATTCTTCTGGTAGGTGCAGGACCTTTCCAACCACTAAATGAAAACCCTAGCCACTTTCAACAAACCACCATTTAAACTGCATAAATTGCATGCCAAACCTACATCTAATCTTCCTCAAGCAATGAAAAGATGTTTTTGTTAGCTATCAGTACCCTTCTAGCATGTCAAATCCTTTTTCAAAGTCCACAAGGCTTTTTTGGCAATTCCATTGAGTTGCTAGTTAGTTAGTGAAAAATGAGCAAGAGTTCTTAAATTTCAAGATCAAACCAAATCCATACCTCGTACCACAGTTTGGAGTGTCGAGGATTGAGGATGAGAAAGAAGTTGTGCTAAATGAGGGAAATCCGAACAAACAAGCCTGATGAATGAAAAGAGCTTTTGGGTGTTGGGGATGAAGGTTTGAGAACACTTCATCCCTGGTATCTTTTTGAAGAAAATTCCCATAGACTAACCCTAATTGAAATACAAAGGCAATTATCGAATGGTGGGGTTTTGAGGAAATGCTTGCAAGCGTACTAAGGTAGAAAAAATGTTGAGATTCTAACTTCAAAAAAATGGATGAAGGAATTGACAGGGCTCAAGGTCTATAAGATATCCCACAGGTTTATGAGGTCTTCTATCAATGCGTCTTCTCTTTCTTCATTTGCTTGTACCAACTCTTCGGCTAACTGACCCATTACGACACCATTATTCCCGTCCATGTGTTGTGTATGAGAGTTCGTATCGGCAACAGTGCCAAATGTTTACTTACTTATTCTACTTTGACAGATTTACAAAGTAAACAGAAGTAACAAACTTACAAAACATAATATAAATTAAGAACCATAGTTCAGAAGATATAGCTTTATTCTCATTCATTCAATATGCAAGGTATACAGGAATATCATAACATGGGTCCCCGACTATGAACAAGTACATATATATAGTAGGCCGACATTGGTTAAGACTACCAACTCTCGGTAACTACTAACCAACTATAACAACCATCGAGAACTAACAAGTAATTACAAAACATAATTATTTATTTATTTATTACCTAGCCGACTAAAACATATTCACTTGACTTTCGGCCGAGCAAGGGTTTGAGATTTTCAACAAAAATGTCTCTTAATATCAAGAGGGAGCAATCTCACTTGGTAATGATTTAATATGTCCTATGGATGCGGTCATAATCAGAAATTGGAGATATTCTTTGACTTGGTCTGAGGCTTGATCTCTTCATTTCATGAAATATTAAATCACCAACTTTAGACGCTACAAGGCACTCTTACTGATGATTATGCTTTCATTATTGATCGATCAGCTCAGCTAACCCTTAGCCTTTGGTTAGGCTAACAGCTGTCTTGAAGACTCTCCAACTTATGCTTTAGATTTGACCAAGAATCAGTGTTGTTGTTAATAAGGCACTGGTCAACCATTTCTATTGCATAGTTTACAAGAATATCTGCCTCTCCATTTATTCCCCTATATATATGTTTAACAATATAATTTCCCAAAGAGTCCAATAGGGGCCATGCATTTCGAAGACTATTGATGATTTTCTAGTTAAGTGCATGTCATTTCTAGTTTCAACCATGTAAGATTTGTTTTGCATCAACGTTTCAGATCACACTCCATGATCCATCATCAGGATGATTTTTTTCTCCTACAGCTCTCTATCATCTTGATGATGGATCACGAAGTGTGATCTGAAACGTTGATGCAAAACAAATCTTACACAGTTGAATCCAGAAATGCTATGCACTAATCATTATGGACTGAAAATCTGATGTCTTTAATTGACTTCTAGTTTGCCGATTTTCTCTTTCTGATTGCTTTGATAATTACCATGGAGTCTCTTTCAATCTCAACTTTGCTGCTGCCATACAGGATACATATTTGCAAACCTAGGATGAAAGCTTGGGCTTCAGCCTCATTATTCATTCCCTCGATTTTTTTTTTAAGTTGCACCAATCAGATTTCTTCTCTCATCTCTTATTAGACAGCCTACCTGAAGCTCCATCAAAATTCAGTTTTGACCAGCCTCGCCAGGGGGGCACTCCGCTTTAGTCCGTCTCTTAAGTTAGGGAACTTAACTTGCCCATCCCCTTTAATAGGGGGTACATTTATCCTGATGTGTAATAACTAAAATATAGTGGTGAGTACATGGCCTGGAAAATTGGGGCCCTATGTAGTGGTCCTTGGCATCAAATTACTTAATATTTGCACTAGAGTCTGATGAGGAAGCCAAAGGGAAAGAAAACCAAAAATTTGAGCCCAAAATTCAGTTAGTGGAAGGGAAGAATTTGCTAATAGGTCTCTAGTCATGCATATAAGAGGTGGTTGCCAAGTACCTTGTGCCAAAGAGCTCTGAATGATACTTCTACGTGTGTCACAATGACTGCAAGCCATTTCAAACTACCAGACTTCATCAAGTTGGGGGAAGGGGATAGAGAGCAGAAGAGAGAGAAGAAACTATTTTGTGCAACATAAACAATGGAAAATAGTTTCAAAATTTGTAACTTGGCAAAAATTCAGCAGATCCAGTTTTTGACTCAGACTCAGCCTACTCAGTGATCAATGTTTTCTGGGACAGTTAGGGTTTGTAGGTGTGGGTTTTCAGGGACAACTAGGGATCGACTCCAATGCAGTTATAGTATCAACCTCTTTGCAAGCCCTGAAAATGAAACTAGCACAGGGCAAAAGACAAAGAAAAGCAGGATTTCTGTTTGTTATTGGGCACATACATGAAAGTTGAAACTTGTACGATTGAAGGTCAGGAACGGCCTACTAGCACAGACAAAAGACAAACAAAAGCAGGATTTCCGTTTGTTATTGGGCACATGAGTGAAAGTTGAAACTTGTATGATTGAAGATTGGGAACAGCCTGCAGAACTCAACCCCTTGCCCATGCCCATCATTCAAAGTAACAATTTGACACCCTCCGCCTCTCTCCCCCGCCCCCACCCAAAAAAAAGACACACTCAGCACTGCACAACCCAAATCTCAATTACACATGAAAGGAAGACCAAACACCACTCAGATGCATTTCAGAGGCAGCTTCAAGTGTGATTCAGATGTGTTTTGCAGGGCTTCAGCACATTTACACACTTTTTTGAGTGCTTTTCCACCTCCAATGAGTCCACATTGCGAATTTGCCATGACCACCATTCAAAGCAATGATTTGAACCCCACAAACACATGCACACTGAACACTGCACAACCCAAATCTCAATTACACAAAAAGGAAGACCTGACATCACTCAGACACATTACAGAGACAGCTTCAATTGCAATTCAGATACATTTTGCAGGGTTTCAGGGCATTTAGACACATTTTCTGAGTGTTATTCTGCTTTTTTTTTAGTCCTTTTCCAGCTCCTGCAAGTCCGTGTTGCAGACTTGCTGAATACTCATGGCAAGTCTGTGACATGACCTTGTGTGGACCCACCTGTGAGTTCAGGTGTGAGTCTCTCAGCCCTGAAACAGACTCACAAGTCATGTGAGTACTCTGCGAGTTCTGTAACTATGCAACAGCAGTCCTGCTGATGGAGTCCAAGAAACACAAATTCCTTTGCTCTTGCAAAGAATTGAAGCCAACTGCTAAGGTCTCTCACACACTAATACTTGTAACAGTTAATTGGTCATTACGACTCAAAACTAATGATTACTTAAAACAATTTGACATTATATTGAACATTAACAATGGTTATCACTTATCACTAGTGCAAAAGAACAGAACAGTACTGAAATTAGACCATATATGAACATCCCATGAACATCAAAGTAGCCTTCTACCCATGACTTTACTTCACAAGGTTGTTTAATTTTAGTTGAATGATTCCATTGCTTCATGCATGTTGTTCAATCGCATATGCCATTTTCATAGAGCTAGTGCAGACATTGATTAACAGTGATTTAAGTTCAGCTAATGAGAAAGCCACTGCCTTAATGCTGGATGCAAAGGATTTCTTCTCTTAACAAGACAAGCTCTTTTTAGGCTGAATATACAAGTAACCTTCAACATTCCCCAACCTATAGCAATTATATTGTTGTTCATCAATAAATATGATAGACCAATTCCCAGAAATCTTCTACAAAAAATGAGCTAAATGCCAGACAGTTTCCCAAGATTAGAAGCAATCATAGGATCTCTATATAACCACATCTCCCCGTGCCTAGAACCTCCAGGAAAAATCAACCTGTATTGGAACACCCATCTAAGTAATCGTGTTCATTACATGTGTTAAGCTTATAGATACTACTACACAAAACAATTATGCCAAGCAGTATACCCTCTAGCATCCAACAATATGCTCTTCTACTCCAATCTTTGAAGTGATATCAGTAGAAAAATGCAGTAACCCAACTCCAAACTATCATCTTCATTTCCTGACTTTTTGAAATGCCTTAATCATTAAGGAAAATAGCTCAAATTCATCTGCATGAACCAGACCTAAACTAAGAACATGAAGAGCTTAGCATTCCTAGTGAAAATTAGGTACAATTGTGATACAAAATTAATTGGCATTTCTACAGATGTAATAAATATGCAGATAAGTGTAAAAAAATCACACAAAGATAAATAGAAAATAAACCCTCTGCATTTATAGTTTTGTATTCGCAGTATTTTGAATAGAAATGCAAATACACACCTGAGTGGAAGGCCTGGCAATGAATGCTCATCTCCAACCTCAATACAGGCAATTGGTACAGATACAGGTGGACTTCCTGAAGCTGCTGCCTCACAAATTATGCTTACAGAATCCACAAAAATAATGATATCTGCCAAATGTGCTGGAACAACATTCTAGAACATGAAATAATGGGCATCAGCCCTGCTTCATAAAGTAAAAAAATAAAAGTAAAAATCTTATTTAACAAGCACCCTTTGTAAGCTACTCCTGTGTAAGACTGTCATTCCAGATTTTCAGAAAGCATCTTTCCTAAGCTACTATTATGTAAGGGTATAACAATCTAAACTTGTGCAATGATAACCTTCTTTTGGATAAAGTATGTCCTATTTCATTATAGACTATTCAATTCCTTGATGTTCTCCACATCTTATAGTAAAAGAGATAAACATTGATCGAACCTTGATCAAGACACAAATGAGATCCTCTGAGTTGCAATCAGCAAAATAAGAATCTACTTCAACAGGTTGTACTATCTCAAGCTTTCTTCTCCATCTTTTACCAGGTACATAGAGACCTTCCAACCCACAATGAACAGAAAACCTCTGGGGCTCTAGGGATGCACCTCGAAAAGATAGGAGACCCTCACTTCCAACTTCTTGTGCTTTGACAAGCTTTTGTGATGCCAATCTATCCCAATTTTCAAGATCAAAGTTTGGACTAGAATTGGAAAGAGAAAGACTAGGTGCCGAAGATTGGATGCCCTGTGGAAGTGAGCTTGTTGAATTGCTTCGATAATGTCCAAAAGAAAAAAAGTTGGATGCAGAAGTGGCAGAAGAATGCGAGCGCTGACTTGAGTTTCCAGAGAATGAACTAGATATAGCTAAAGAAGGTGGAGATAAAGGAACAGGAGGAGGTAGAGGTCGATCTAGAGGGAGCAACCACTGGAGGAGTTCTTTGCAAGGATCCTGTAAATCCTTGACATTTTCTTGATGAAGTTGAGAAGACATACCACCTACGTTAGTTGTTAAGCCTAAACCGCTACTCTGATATTTCTCAAATTGAAGAACTTCCAGTATAACATCTTCAGTGATATCGGTAGCCACTGTGACTTGCAATTCCACCTGTAACATAGTTCCATTACTTAAAAAGAAAAAAGAAAATCTCCAATATAGTACACAGATGTTTTAACATCAAAGTAAATTTTCTTGAAAACCAAGTAAATATAATCAGAAATCATTTGAAGATCATGCTCTTTGCAAGATTAGCAAAAATTAAATATTTATGCAATGCCTTAAAAGTCTTAAGGTAACTAGTGATAAAAGACATTTTAATGCAATAATCAGGTCAAAGCACTACTATAAGAATCAACCTACTGATCCATGTGAACCTATTTGATTAGAATGCTCATCTGCATTAGTATAAAACATCTATAAACTGAGAGCAACAACAAATATAAATAGATACTGGTGTGCAATGCATACATAAATGTGTATGTGTAACATCCACCAACTAATCACTAATAAAGTATGTAAATTAGTGAATAATCACTCAACTAATCATTCCTTAACAATGAAGATCAATGAAATATATGAAGTTAATGTAAATCCAATCTAAAGGAGTCAAACAGTTGGCTTTTATTTTCCAACATATAGAATGATTTTACAACTATTACCATTATCACAAGTCCATTTGCAACGCCTTGGCATAAGTATAAAACTTGAAGCATAATAAGTTACAACTGCTAGTACACACCTTTTGAAAGCAGGTTGATAACATAAGCAACCAATTTACCTATGACAGCCATGCCCTTTCAAACAATTCAAAGATATCATATTGAAAATGAAAATACAAGTATTTGAGTGAGAGTCATTCACTCATCCAAATAAATAAGACACAAAATAAACAACATATCATCATTTGCATTATCAAATTTATACCATTTGCTGCTTTATCTTGAAGTGGAAGAAAGAGAGAGAGCATCACTAGGACGATTTCCACCTTGCCAAGAAGCCATAGGCTTCCCCGTGCTACCCTACGAAGGGAATATGACCCATCACGAAGAGTCTAGCAATCCGTGGCCAACAAGTGTGAAATTTGTGCAGCTATGGAATAATTGACACATGCAACCTATTACTGCCTCAAGCAAAATATCTAAGCATGTGTCCTTTACCCATGATGTGACTCAATTTTAATTCAACAATCCTCTCTTATTTAAATTAACTACTTTGGCAAAGCATTTGTTATAATTTGAACCCCTCGGGTCTGTCCTTGTAGTCACTTGCACCTTTACACATGTTTAAGTATTTAGCATTTTAACATGTCACTTAGCCAAGCAATAGGGGCTTATGCCTTTGACTACATTTTCAATCATAATTCCCTCTAACACAATGGATTATGCCATTAGGTTTTTACTCAAACAAAACTAGCATGGCTTTCTTTTTATCAGACAACCAATCACTAGGTATCTTGTACAGATTTAGATTCAACTTAACCCATCTTGCATGAGAAAACTGGTAATAAATGTAGAATCTCATAGATTATTGAATGTAGGAATTCACAATTCAACAAAGTACACTGCAGTGATCACATGAACTTCAAATATGGGGACTTTAGAACTATTATGCTACAAAACTCTTAACTGGAAATTACCAGTATATAATGCAGCACTTGTACTTTTGATAATAACACATCTAACTGCAAAATTTAGTGCTGGCAAGAGCAGCAAGCTACAGAACGGAGTTTAACTCAACCACAGCATAGAATCTCAGAATATGTAATGGTCATGTACAGTCTACTGGTCATAGTTTTGTATATGAACAGCATAAGGCTGATGAAGTACTTTCCCATGGCTTTTGTGTTAGTTTTTAGATCAGAAATGCAATAAGCAGAAAAACACAACACAGAACAATGAACACAGTATTTTACCCTGGGAAAACCCTCCTACTCCAGGGAGAAAAACCCAGCAAGATATTCTCTTATAAATCAGAAAAAATATCAGGCCCTAGAAAGGCTGAATACAATACAATGGATCTGCACTTATATATGGTGCAATTTCTTGAATACACAAAATATATAACTCTTCTCCTTGAGTCAAATCTGCTGCACTTGAAGGGCGAACCTGCTGCTGAAGAAATACGAATTGGAATGAATTGAATTGATGATCAAATGAGACACCTTCTCCTATATATACAAGCTAGGTGACCTTTCTTCTAGGGCCGACCTGGAATGGATAATATTTGTTTATAAAAACATGATTAGGCCGACCTAGAATGGATAATATTTGTTTATAAAAACATGATTAGGCCGACCTGCCTTAGTTTGATTTATATTAAGAGAAAATATCTCCCACCACTAAAACACTAACACTCCCTCTTAGCTAGGGAGGTATTTTCAAATATCCTCGTCATGGAATCTCTCAACATGACGCCCACAATGGTTACACCCATTTGTGAAAAAAAAAACACATCTCAGTCTCAGAGATGTACAAGGGTTCATCATGGAGTCTCTCAACATGATGTCCACAATGGCTACACCCATTTGTGGAAAAACACATCTCAGTCTCAAAGATGTGCAAGATATCCTCGTCATGGATTCTCTCAACATGACGTCTCATCTTAGTCTCAGAGATGTACAAGATATCCTCATCATGGAGTCTCTCAACATGACGTCTCATCTCAGTCTCAGAGATGTACAAGGGCTTGCACCTCATATTTCTCCGTCTCAGAGAAATATACACTACAAGGGCTTTCACCTCATATTTCTCAATCTCAGAGAAATATACACTACAAGGTTTGTCACCTCATATTTCTCCGTCTCAGAGAAATATACACTACAAGGGCTTTCACCTCATATTTCTCTGTCTCAGAGAAATATACATGACAACAAATCTTCATGATGATGTGACTCCTTCTGAAGCTCCAAGTACTTGCATCAACCTCCTGACCTCCTCGTCCAAGATTTCCTGCAATGCTTGCCTTAGAGGAATGGTTTCCAACGCACACCTCCGTCACTAAAGACTTGCAAGAGTCCAAGACTATCCTCCTCGACCTCATCCCAAATCACCCTATTCTAAATAGGTTTGTGGAGCTACTAATGTCAAATCCAGATTGACTGTCTTGTGCAATTTTGTTCTTTGCAGTTGAAGAGGTCTTCCAAGGACTTAGCATTTGACCTTGCAACACTGCACCCCACTTAGCCGACACCTTCACTTCTTCTCAGTGAATCACTTTAGTTCCTCGAGACATAGGACTCCATTTTGCAGAACACATAACTCCCTCTTGATCCCTACCTCACTACAAAGATTACAAAAATCCTCTGGAAGTGAACTCCCCTCCATTGACGGATCTTAGAACCTTAGTCCTCTTCCCAGACATGTCATTGTTTTACCCAACTCGCAAAGAACCGAAAATTGTTTTGTTTTCACAACTCTCAATTCAATAGCCATTAGTATGTCTTCTCCAATGATCTTTGATAGGAACCTCATTGTTTTCCATAATTCTTTCTAGGGCTGCCAATGGTTGACCATGCAAGAACCATAGACTGTTGTTCCAAAAGGACAGGGTTTTAGTTGTACCGTTGGTTAGTGTCTTCATCTTTCTCAATCTTCTTTGCTGATGCAAACTCTCCACCAAAGACTGACCCAACCTTGTGCCCTCGAGAGATGTCTCCAGTGAGGAATCATGAGAGTTATGTGCCACCAACTCAATCCCATGGCTGCAAGCTATGTCTCCATGTTTGTTCATTTCTCCAACTAGCATGACTTCCTCACAGGATGCCTCAAGCTCTTCCTCCCTTTGAATTCCTTATGCAATCTCTGATAATTAATCCATCATCCTTTTGCTCCTTGATCCATCCTGGGATTTTTCACTCCGA
>VDFB02266453.1:0-88388 GCA_007258455.2 Sequoia sempervirens
ATCCTTTGGTCCTACCAATCATTTCAAGTGCCAAGAGGTGGAGTTTAATTGCTGCATTTATTTATCTAAAGTATTGTCAGGCAAGAACAGGGGCAACTGGGTGAAAGCATCAATTGGGCCTAAGAGGAGTTCATTTTGCTTGGAATTTGATTGCTACTTCATCTATCATCAAGGGCTTCAACATTTAATCAGGTTCCACTATTAGTAGTTCATAATTTTATTGCATATGGAAAAGTTTAGAGTTGCAGCTGTAGGTGTGCATCTTTACCAGCATATTCATTTTTTGTAATCAATGTAAATGCCAAGAGTCTTGGCCATGTTTCATGAGCTTTGTATTAGATATTTCAGTGCAATTAAGGGGATATAAGTTGCTGGTGTCATTTGAGCAATTCTATATCATTTGTATTCAGCTTGTTAGTTTGCATACCAACTGTTTGTTAAAATACCAGTTGGCTGTAGGTGATCATTTTTCATGATTAGATCTCATATATGCATTCAATATTGCCAAAATAAGTTGCACATTCATGTTAGGACATTGTTTAGTCAATTTAGAGTCATTTGCAAGCATTTTTATTGATGTTGAGTGGAGATAAGAGTCATAGAAGCAATCTGAAATTTTATATCAGTCAAATATATAAAATATACCTTGTATGCGAAGTGTTTGACAAAATTTCCAAGGCCAAAAATCAGAAGTTTCCAATCAGATTTGAGCAGGGTCATTACAGGCCTTGCATTATTTCCTTGCAGATTGTTTCAAAAATTAAAATGAAACTTAACAATCCTAAAATCAATAATCTAAGGAATATCAGCAGCTTTGTTATCTTTTTATTTTTGGGCAATCTGGAGGAAAAGAAACAGCTGAAACATCAAAAACATGCAAAGCAGTTTAGAAGAAGTATGGAAATAAATTCACATTTAAGTTAGAGAAAAATGTCAAATTCAGCTATCTCTCTAGCTGACAAAATAGATAGTAAATCCTGGGAGCAGTTAAATAGATGCTCATCACCAAAAAAACATAAAAATCAAATTTTGAGGTGCAGCAAGAGGAAATCAGGACCAAGCAAGAGAGGGAGGAATCTGCAGGGATCATCAGAGCATCATTGTCTTTGCTTGTATTGTGGATTTTAAATTGGTATCCAACAACAGAGCAGAGTTTACTATCTTGCAAGAAGGTTTGCACATTGCTAAACAAGATGGATTGAATAACAAGAATATTGAAGGGAGTTCTCAGATGTTTGTGAAAGTAAAAGCAGGAAAATTCTACTGATGGCTGGCAATATCAAGGCATTCTTGGTGAATTTTTGAACTTCCATCAATATTTTCCAAAGATAAGCATGAATCATGCTTATAGGCAAAGAAATATGGTGGCAAACAGGGCTGAAGGCTTAGTTAAAAATTTAGAAAACAGAACAGGAGACCCCTTTTAATGTCCCCTTCCTCAGCAGTACAGTTATTTCCAAGGTTAGCCTATCATTCTGATCCTCGTAGGCTGGCAAAAGTGTTTAGAGGATCACTTGAGGCAGTTATCTAGTGTTGGGGAACATCACTCCAGCAGTTGATTCAAGTTTGGGCCTTTGCGGACACTTACAGAGTGATTTAGAGGTACTTACTATTTATAGTAAGTCAGGCAGGCAGGAGTTACTATTTTTGGCAGGGCACCTAATTCAATTGGTCAGCTCAACTTCGACCCGATTTGATGATCTGATGAGCAAACAGTAATTATTAAAGCATTTGATCATTATTAAAAGTTTATTAATTTGACTTTATAATATAAAGTCACTTTAATGAAAATAATTAAATTTAATTATTTAATGGCAAATTATAAAGTATCATTAATACTTTATAATAAGGGATAAATTAATATTAAATGAGTATTTTAATGCTCATTTAAGAAAAGGGACGCCATTATGTAATTAATATGCCTAAGTCATTAAATGGCGATTTAATGATTTTTTAATTGCTCATTTAATAGCTTTTTTGTGAAGGGTCGACTTTTTGAGAGAAGTTATATATTTCCTCAAGGCAAATCGAACTCATTATGTTGATTATTCAAATTTGTTATTATTTCTCTCTGAGAGCATTGGGGTTTGAGAAACAAGGATTTCTGCAGATCATCAGGTTTTGAAAAACGTTCCCTCTTCAAAATTGGGGTTTGAGAAACAAGGGTTTCTGCAGATCATCAGGTTTTGAAGAACGTTCCCTCTTCAGAATCAGGCATACTTAGACTGTGCAATACCAGTTGAAGATTGTCAACAGGGTGACTTCATTCAGAGGTTACAGTTGTGCTTATTGAGATAGATTCAGAAAGGGTTTGAAGGAGATAATTTATTTGCTGGTACAAGCCATACTTCTGCTGCAGCAAAGGCCGTACTTCATTCTCAGACCAAAAGGCCTTGCTTTTTCATCTTCTGGTTTCATCACTTTGGGCGCCTAGGGTTTTTGGAGCATCTGCATTGATTTCTGGGTCAGAGGATTGCTCATCTTATTCAGCCGTACCATTTCAGGCTCTTTCACAGGCGACTGCAAGCTTATTCAGGTTCCTTAATAAATAGCTTGCCTTTTTATTGTATGTCTGAAACTAGCAATTGTATTTATTCTGGAAGGTCAATAAATCATCTAGCATTGGAATCTGAGCTGTATTCTATAGTTTTTAATCATCTGGTATTTTATATTATTTTTCCAAGCATTTCTTTGCAAAATCGCAATTTGTCTGTTATTGCAAAAAACCACAAAAAAATCAAAAATACAGAAAACAAACGAAAACTTAGCATTATCAGCCAGCAGTCGGGTTGAGAGACCGATGGTCTCTTACACCCTTGCACAATGAGCACATTGATGGAAGAAGCGTGCAGGAAGTCAAACAGGCTACTTACTTGGATAAGGAGCAGCTGGCAAAACAAAATGGTAAAGGAATAGATCAGAGGATTTGAGGCCATGGAGAAGAAGCCTAGAAGACTGAAAGATTGGATTCAGAGTAAGGCAGGGAAGATTAGAATGGAAAGTGATGTGGGATGGTTAGAAAACTTTATTATGAACAAATATGGCTGCATTTTTTACTGTAGATCTTATGCCTCTACAACCCAGTTGATGAGCAGCTCTCATGCTTTTCTCTATTTGGCCCCAATCCAAGTAGGAGCTCCAAATCTATCACCAACAATACTTCTAAGCCCATTATCATGGTTTACAGTAAAGGCCAACCATCTTCTGTTATCTGTCATCAAGCTAGAATGCCTCGTGCTACAATACCTCCAAGATCATTATTCTACCTTCAACAGATACTGCACCAACAATTCCAATGGTGCAGGAAAATCTGGGAAGCTCAACTTTATCAAGCTATCTTGAGATTGTACCAAACCTTATGTGTTGTACATCAGAGGACCCACCATGGCATCAGCTACATTCAGTCCTAACCATGGAGCTTAACTCTCCACGTGCAGTACCACCATATACTATGGTATCTTTGTTTCCATCCTTCATAGAACAGAACACCCAATACCCAGATTTGATCATTAGTTTTTGATGCAGCACAACTTTAATCAACCAAAGGTGAAGAATCGCCCACCGAAGAGCAAATGTTTCATCTTCTATAATGGTTCTTTCGCTTCTGCAGCATTGTGTAACCATTATATACTCATTTAGATAGATAGTTATACCAATAGATAGAAGACACAGACAAAGTAAAAGGAAGAAAAACAATCATTCATCTGCTTCAAGACAATGTCATGTACATAAAAACTATATTTCTGTTACAGTTTTGTTTCTTAACTATATCATTTCTGAATGTTATTCTATACTAAATTTTTACTAACATTTGCTTCCACACTTATAACACATCTGAGTTCTAGAAAATTAGAGAGTCATCCACCTGATAATTTGTGGGATCTCGATTACACCCATACCAAGATCTGAACCAATTACTTTGGAAGACCCTTAAAGTTAATGAAAAAAAATATTGGACGTCTCTAGAGTGTTATTTGGCACTCTACTCACTTGATTTTCATGGAAAATCCTTCTGCAGTTTCTATGTTTGAAGATTATGATTTTGGGGAAGGTCTTGTTGATAATGAAGAAACTGGCAAGTAGGAGGTGCTTTCTGCAGTGTGGCAAATAGGAGGTATTTTATGCAGTTGAATCTTGATAAAATGTCATAATAAAGAAATTCTCATGAAGAACAATGAGCTTTTCCTCCTACTGCTAATCACACCTCTCAAACTTGCAATATGAATCGTCATATTGCTTTGGTGTGATTCAAAGTTCAAACTACTGTCAACCAGACTAGGCAAAAGTTTGAAGCACTTCAATCTGGCTGACCAAAAAGCTAACAGGGTGATCAAGTCTGTGAATTTGAGCAGGAAGCGAGTCTACAACTCCCTCCAAAGTAGAGAACAAGTTGATTAAGTTGTGTTTGAACTGGAAAGTGACCAGAATATACACAAGAACGTCAAGGTAACTTTCAGGAAAGTGAGGTGTGTAGACAAGCATGTGCACCACAGGGAAGTTTGCTTCCTTGGTGCATTGTTTCCTTTGGCTGCAATGATGAACATGGTGATGTTTTTCTATTCCCATTTCCTCCTGAGGTTCTTCCATGACTTCCTAATTTGAGCACGCATTATGAGACACATCTTCTTGCAGGAGTTTACAGTTTTGTGTTTTGGGTTGCTTTCCATTCTCCGCTCATCTATTTGTACTGTTCAGTAGCAAATTTTCTAAAGGCATTGTAAATATCAGAATAAGAGTAGGTCTAGATCCTGGTTTATAAAAACAGGTAAATAGCTTTGTGGCCAAAGGTCAAATGAAGAACATTGAATGACTCAAAGCCAGATAAGATGTACTTTTTATTTTTTTGTAAATATAAAATAATATCAAAGCCTTTTACTAAAAAAATAGAATATTAAACTGTGAGAATATCCATATTTTGCCTCAGACCACGTCTCTTAAGTAACACCTTAGCTCTATATACGAACACAACGACAAACAGCTTTTTTAACTTTCCCTAGTTTCCAAACAAAACAAAATATGTGACTTCGATATTGATGACCTCTAAAACTATATAAGAATGTCTACCATTAAGAACTGAGAACATTTAAGGCCAATGTCTTCTTCCCTACTCTTTGCTTGATTTGAAGTGTAATGACACAACACCTTTATTTTCTCAAGTCCTTAATAAGATAGCTGGGCATACCACAACATCTCCATTAGAAAGTGAGCAACATGTGACTGCATTTCTTGCTACTCCACCAGCTGAACTGGGATCAAATTTGCTTCCCTCTAATACGGCAGGTATGCAATTATGCCTTTGTAATGTCTTTGGCACTTCCAACCTATCAGCCGATTCCTTCCCATTTACAAATTCAGAAGATTCTGAATATGGATCAGTTACACTCCTTTTGTGCCAAAGTGGTTCATCTGTTCTAGCCATCCTAACAAAAAAATGTGAGTTTCTAAAACTTTCCAATATTATGGCACTCCTCTTTTTGTGGCCTTCCATCTTAAGAAGAGAGGCACTGAAAGAGAGGTCCCCTTGAATTTCTGGTTGACTCTTTAATTCAGATGCAACATTCTCTCCTGCAGCTCCAACCCCTCCATTATCTGTAGCTACATCAGCTGTGTTTTCCCCATAAGAAGCTGACTCTGTTTCAAGTTCAAGATTACCTTTTTTTTTACCATCTTTCTGCTTAAAGAAACCATTTTTGCTCATCACTGCCGCAACCTTGAAAGGTGTGATAATTTCTGCTGCTTCTTGATCATGTGATGAAATATATACCAAAATATGCAGTTGTTCTCCTGCATAGAAAAAAGAGACTGATTCGTGACCTGAACTCTTGCTGATCTCAAATCTTAAGAATTTTGTGGTCTAATCCCTAAATAATAAATAAAAGATGTTAGAAAACAAAACCTAAAATCCAAAATTTCATACTTAAGAACAGTTAAGCACCTGGAAAAACAAAGCCCCGGTCCAAACGGTTAATAGAATCTAGATCTGGAGCATTGTGCAAATTTTCAGGAAGCTCATCTGAACATACAAAGACAAAATTGTGATATTGGAAAATATTCAATCGTTACACTATTCATAATCAACACTGTGCTGCAAGAAAACCCATGCAATTCCAAACTGATTTTCTAATCCATTCATGCAATCTGAAATAATTATTTAACAAACATGGATGAAATCAAAATCATTCACAAAGAGAGGTCCCACTAAAATAAAGTTGTTTAGTTACATATCAGGACTATATGGGTACAAAGGGTTAATTCCAAACAAAGTACCTGAACAGCAGCAATGGCAATCATAAATACGTGCAAAAAACAAATTCCTTGTAGTGATCATAAGATAAAAATGGAATATATAGATCTGGCATACTGTAATAAACTGATGCCAGGTGTACATAGTACATACAAACAAATGCCAGAGATGGAAAACACTTAGTTACAATAAAGAAAATTAGACAAATACTGATGACACTTGAAAATCAAAATATCCATGAAAACACGCTTTCTGGATTAAGAATTGAAGTTTCCTCTCAAGCACGTAATGTGCTGCTAACTTGTTATCAATATGTAGTTTAATAAACAATGATATTAATTAATAATTTTAAAAGCCAACCAAATCTTGCAAGTCATGAAAATTTCAATGGACATCATTTAGGGGCCTGCAAATAATCAGTTTGACACTTAATCATCTTCATCTTCAGAGCATAAAGCTAGATTTCGATTTTTCATTTAGTTAGATGAAACAATCTAACAATTGCTCCATTGTTGATAGCCTGAGAAATTTATTCCAACAGCTACAAGAGTATGTGAACAGTGTCAAGTCAGAACTGCCATGCAATGTAATTAGCAGCTACCTAATATCAAGATCATCCATATGCAATGTAATGTCAAATGATAAATCACATTTACAATACCAACTAATAAGAATGTCAAAATGTCTGAAAACAATACAAAGAGGAAAGAATAGAGAATCTTTGAAAAACACAGGGTGCTAAATTCCCTCACGTCATGGCTCCCATCTACAGGACTACTCTCAGGTATACCAAATCATTTAAGGACCCTAAATGTGCCACCTTGTCTACCAACAGCTCAATGATATATCAGACAGTCCACTCCTACCAATATCCTCAATATCATTGGTGATCAGTCTAGGAATATCTATATCGATGTCACAAATGACTGCATGTCCCTTCAAAGAAACTCATGTGTTCTCCTGCAAAAGTCAAAAGCTAATGCCAAAT
This sequence comes from Sequoia sempervirens, assembly GCA_007258455.2. Lineage (NCBI taxonomy): Eukaryota > Viridiplantae > Streptophyta > Pinopsida > Cupressales > Cupressaceae > Sequoia > Sequoia sempervirens. The sequence goes on from VDFB02266453.1 coordinate 7,233, forward strand.
GGACAGCCAGAGTTTGTGTCACTCTATCACCATGCATCATCCACCGACTAATTGGATCTTTTGGAGATCATTTTTCTATTTTTTCTCACCAGCGGTGTTCTTAATACCCAACAGAGCAAATAAAGATAATGTCACCTGGTGGTGCTTGCCTCTTTTGGAGGATACATTTTTGACACAGCAACTATAAATTCTGCCTTCACCTTTGCAGCCTCTATAGGTGAGATCCACCTAGGCCTAACCTTGCACCATTTTACATACAATGCTCCAGTTACCATAAGTAACGGAGAGTTTAGTTTACATCATTCTCTTCTGAAATTTTGTGAGCATTTTTGTGGTTATTGTCCACTGAAACTTTGTGGATACACCCTTATTTTCTCCAGTGTACTCTTTTCTCACCTGGATTAGTCCATGAATTCATCAGACATTTTTCTAGTGGTGGACTAAGCAAGAGTTTTCAAATACAAAGGTTCGTGTTATTTAAAAATCATTGAATTCACACCTGGTCTTTGAAATTGTGGGCATCCAGGCATCATAAATCTTTAAAACAGCATCCATTTACTAAGATATTTCCTTGATAATATTCCTCCAGAAACCCTTGATTCCTGCAGGCAGGTTGTGGGATTCACTGGGTTGATGTATATCATTTCACAGCCGTAAATTAAACCAGAAAATCTGAAGAGATATTTTCAAATTGCATATTAAGTCCCCTTGGACAGAATATCAAATGCTTTAGACTGTAAAATTCCAACTTTATGACACTTCCTGTTTCAGTTGGTATAGCTCATGTGATTAAGAATTTCGGACCATGAGATTGTTGCTTTCCAAAGAACGAGGCAGCAGCTCAATGCCAACTTAATTGTTCCACCTGTTTCAGCACTTTTTGGGTCTCTTAAAACCTTTTGGATCAAAGAAGGATATTTTGACCCTAGCAATCAAAAACTGAGAACTTTAGGTTCATTTATGAACCTTGACATGGAACCTCTTTATATTGTGTTTTTATTTCAATTAATAACTTCATTAAGAATACTTAGGCCCAAGGATGATTGAGGAGATTGTTTTCCAAACAAGGTGTGTATGAGCTCTCTCAGATAAGTTGATGAAACCTTTAGTCCTCTGCTGTTTTTAATTTAATAAAATAGAAAGGCCTGCTGACCATTTTCAGCATTCTTCAACCACTTTCCTATACTTTTACATCAATTTAATGACTAATTTTGCTCCTTGCAACTAGCTGAATTGTTCATCTATGTGAAGCTGTTACACCCCGAGTGTTATTACCTATTTACTATTACCTTGTTTGGTTAAAATGCTTTAAAGTTTAATATATATGAAAGTGTTTTGTAAATGAATCTTGATGGAAATATGATGAATGAATGTTTGATTTGAATTTAATGTTTTATAATGATTTTGATATGAAATATATGATGCATATGATTGTATTGTGATCGGCTAACTACTGTGATGATGTACTAAGCTGAATGCAACAACAGGTTCGAACCTCCAGAAGAGAGGGGAAGTATCACTCAAAAGAAGAACTTGGTTTGGTAACCCTTAATGAGCCTAACTGAGCATACACACACTTGCACCCTAGTTGATCTAAGTCGATTCAAGTCAGTTTGGGTAAAAGGTAAGTGATCTTCAGTTTTGGTTGTGAATGTTTATATTGGGTTATGATCTTGTTCTACGAATGTTGTGATTGAGGAATGTGATTAAGTCTTTATGTCAAGGAAAGTCCTTCCTTGTGTGTTCATAATTATATATATGTATATGTGTACGTGTCTACGATAAACTCATACATATGAGTAAGTATGTGCATGAGTATACGTAGATAGACGTATCTACGCATGCTCATGGACGGACTACCCATATGTATAGGAATATCAATTGGACGAAGGTGACATATATATATGTTGATCGATGGAAATGAGAATATATATATAATCAATTGGACGAAGGTGACATATATATATATGTTGATCGATGGAAATGAGAAAATATATATATATATATTATCATATATATACATATATATTAATATATTTATATATATTTATGTATATATCTATATGATTGTTATTTCGATTTATGTTTATATATATTTATTAATTGGCAATTAATGCATTTGATAATCTTGAAAAAATAAGTGTGTGTGTGTGTGTGTGTATATATATATATAATGATAAGTATTTGAAATATATTTAAAGCGCATTGTATAGCGCTGAAGTTAATATAAATAAAGCACATTGTATAGCGCTGAAGTTAATATAAATAAAGTGCTTTAGATAATGCTCATGCGCATATAGCGCTGCCTCATATGCAATATAATATGTGCTTAAAACAGGTAAAGACTAAGTCAATAGCCCGCGCAGGATAAAAGGCATAAAGTTGATACATTGGCAAAAAGGAATGAATACAGTTTTGAACACTGGAAGAAGTCATTAACAGCGCTATTCTTAAGGGCGCTAAAACATGAAATATGGCACTAAAACCTGTAGCATATGGAAGCAAATATGAAGTCTTAAACCTTTGGATATGCATAAACCCATCCAATGTAAAGTTGGCAGCAATATGAGAGAGTAGTCAATTTACAAACTGATTAGGAAACCTGTAGCTTTTCATTGTTGTCCATTGACTCAGTAAAAGCGTCATGTTGTCTCTCATAAAAAGGTCGACTCGGCCATTGGAAGAATGTGAACTGTTATGTGTTGCATATCTGTGAGTTAATTAGCTGAGTCATTGCATGGGAGTAGAAAGGTGGCAGGATTATTAGCTTGTTTGTAGCCTTTGGTTGCTCAAATTTTAGTATATATAGAGGTGCTCATTCTACCATTTGACATACTTTTCATTCTGATTACTTCGTTGATATTTTGTTGTATTTTCCATGCAAGTGAGTTGAGAGCTTGAGAGTTAGTGAGTTGCTTGTTATTTTGCATTAGTATTTGTTGAGAGATTTGGTAAGAGGCTAGAAGTGGAATTGGGTTGATCCTAGAGGAAGTAGCAAAGCGGGCTTGAGGAATTAAGCTTGGAAGGAAGGATTATCAATTGGAGCTTTTATACAGGAATGCTGATTTCTATTCCTTTGTTATTTACATTGGAAAGGTTATTTGATCATGTTTGCTTTGTTTGGAAAGGAATGTGTTAAATGTGTGTTATAATGATTGGATATGCTTGCATGTTTCTAGGTTGTTTATTGTATTTGTGAAACCCTTCAATTTGGTTTATACTTATAAAGATATATACCCTATATGGGAATTTACATGATTGTGTTATATTTATACTATACGTAGATTGTCAATACTAACAGAAAAGAGAAGTACTTACCTAATAAACTATAACCACCATAATGAGCTGCTTCATAAGAAAATCCTTGAGAGATAATCAGAAAGAAAGATGGAACCCAGGCTTATACCAAGAAAGCTTGATGAAATGAAATAAAAGAGGTGAAAGGAAGAGAATGTCTATTGGTGACTGAAACTTATACTCTTAGAAAATGTAGCACTACCTCTCCCTCCTCCTGTTCATGGCTGTCTTTGTTCTTTTTTTCCTATATTCCTCTTCCTTCTTTTCACCAAATAAGTCTCCCCTCCCTTTTTCTACGTCGGAGAAGATTATAAAAAACTTTAACAGCTGTTCTTTAAATTTTTCCCTTCCTTACATCTGGCAGCCAGCCTTTATTAAGGCTTTTAAACTATAACAAAGTTTTTAAATTAACTTTGTAGCCTTTTCCCTTAAACATGGTTTACTTTATTCCATTTTTTAATTTTGCTTTAGTCCTTTTTTCCTTTAAGATAAAATAAGGTAAATATGCTATTTAATAATGATATTAAAATAAATATCAGTTTATCCTTTTTAATTTTATTTTTTCAATAAAATAAGAGTATTTAAAAGGTCCTTATTGGAATATAATACTATTTAATAATATTATGAATTTTTTACTTCTTTATTATAATACTGTTAATATTAAGACATTATGTTATTCAATAATATTAAAAAGAAAAAATTCCAATTCCCATTTAGTTTGGGGATCATTTTGGGCAAAATGTCTAAATACAAATACATATCAATAGGCAACACACTCTTGTGCTAAGTTGGCTGATAATCCACAATTAACATGAGCTGCTCAAATTATTTAATTTATCTAGATTATATAAAGCTAAGTACCGGGTACGCCCCTTAGGGATCCCAGTCCCATACCAAACAGGTGCAAGTACAAGTCCTACAACAGGAGCAGCCCACAGAAGGACCCATAGTGAACCCAAGGTGCCTAGGTGAGACCCTGGGCATACCTAGGGTGCCTAGGCGAGACCCTAGGCATACCCAGGCCGCTCTTGGGAAAATCCAAGGGTACCCAAGGGCTGCCAAAACCAAAAATAAAAAAAATGTCATTTTTTTAAAATACTTTTATAAACAAAAATCAATTTTTAAAACATTTTTATAAACAAAAATGTGCCAAATACCTAATTTCGCCATTAAGTGATAAAATTATGAAAATGGTGTGCATCATGAAGGTTTGTGTGGTTTCAAAGGCCTCAATTTTGGCTTGGCGATGGGGGCTCTACCCCTTGACTTCGCCTTGTATCGTGACAAGGAACGTGCCAAGGGGCGGTGCCCCCAAACCCCCATGAGGGGCACTACCCCTTGACCCCGTTGGGGGCATTGCCCCCAAACCCCCATGAGGGTCGCTACCCCTCAATCCCACTAGGGGTATTGCCCCCAAACCCCCATGAAGGGTGCTACCCCTCAACCCCATTGGGGACTCCACTCCCAAATGTCACATAAGAAATGTAGTTGGCCGAGTGTGTGTACTTGGTCGATTGGGAGTCATAAGTAAATAAGACTTTAGTTAATATTAATAATCCATATACTTATGTTATGTACGTGTCTTGTTAGTTAGTTGTCTCAAGAATTAAGTTCCTGACGAAGTAATTAGTTATAATGAAGGGACGCGACGGTTGGTACCTCAACCACCACCAGCGTACTATATGTACTTGAGTCATGTAGTCGGGAAACATTGCGGTTCTACTATGCTATGCTATGTTCTGTCTGGAGACATGATGTAAATGGAAAATACTGAATAAAGCAATACATCTATGTTCTGTGCAATTGCCATGTGATTATTATATGTTGTCAATGTTATATTTCCGTTTACTCTGTACGTCATTGCACCCGTAGTGAGTAAACATTTGGTGCCGTTGCCTGAGCGGACTAGGGAATCACTCATCATGGCATCGTAATGGGTCAATCGGCGGAAGAGCCTATAGATGCTAATGAGGAAAGGGAAGACCTGTTGACGGAAGATCTGATAAATTTGTGGAAGCTAGGCCTAAGAGATCACGTACGAAGGGAATCCCGCAGGTGGGAGATCCCTGAGGAAGATATCTGCGATAGATTGGAAGTGAACGACGAAGTGGATCACCTCCTCAATCGTATGCCCAGATTGCTGGCCCATCACTTCATTATCTTACAAGACTGTCGAGAGGTAGAGGATAGGGAACACCGAAGGCAACAAATCTTGCAGCGGTACAAAGAAAGAACTAAACAAGAAGAGGAAGAAAGAGACACCAGCCGGAGACGTACGTCCGGTAATTAGCAATGATCGCCTAAACAACTTTTAATGCCCGTACAGCTGAACAAGGACAAGAACCGAGTACCAAGTGGGCACGGGACTCAAGAGGAGAAGGTTCAGCGATCACTTAGGCTGCAAGAGCAAGAAAACCAGAGAAGGAGACTAAGACAAGCTGAGAAAGAATTTAATGAGGATTTAGTTGAAATAAATCGAAGTATCAGAAGAACACATGAGAATCTTAAAAGCATAGACAAATCCATTGGAAGAGCACATTAGACCTGGGCTGAAGGGAGGGACAAAGTACCCTTCGGCAACCCGTTCTTCGGCAGTCAGTTTGTAGGAAGGTACGATGAACATGACAATGAACTAAGTGAATTTGATAATAGTCTCAGACACCTTCGGGAGTGGTCTATATCAAACGACGACGAACGGCTAGTAAGTGGAAGATCTGAGCCCAGCACCCCCAGGCGAAGGAGTACTGGAGGGAACCCCAAGAAACTCAAGGTGTTGAGGACGCTGACGGAAGACGTGGGAGTGACTCGTACGTGGCCAAGAGTGCAAGTGACGCACCAGGACGTAGTGAGCAAACCAGTCTAGTTGGGTCCAATACACAAGGACACAGGGGAAAGATGGTGACTCCAAAGCGGCAGAAGTTGTCAAAGTTTACGAGGAATGGGTCAGAAGATCCAGTTCGGCATTGCAAAACATGTGAGACCATCTGGATTGCAAATGGACAAGATGATCCAGACCAGTGGCTAAAGGCATTTCCAGCAACACTCAGGGATAGTGCAATTGATTGGTACTCGAAATTGGATCAAGCGCACAAAGCAACATGGAGATTATTGAAGCAAGCATTTCAAGAGGAGTTCAAACTCCTGCGGGATGATAGCGAGATTGTTGCGGAGATATACAATACCAAGCAAGGAAAGCACGAGAGTGTGCGGACCTACAACAGAAGACTCAAAGATTTGTTGGGGAAATTGGAGGCACAGTCGGCCGACGGGTTGAAGAAAAGATGGTTCATCGAGGGCTTGCTTCCGTCATTAAGAAAGAAAATGAAAGTTGTACCTCCTTCATCATATGTTGAAGCATACAATCGAGCAATGGACATAGAAAGTGAAAATAAAACATCCTCCCGAGGGAAAAAGAAGACGGATGACGAGGAGAGTCCGGACGACAATGACAGTGAATCCAAGACCGTACAAGCACTTAGAAAAGATATGATGCGAATGATGAAAGAATTGAAGGCCGACAAGAGAGTGCGAGGGAAGCACGAGAACTGTGGTGTACAGAGTGCAATGGGGAAGGTCACACAAAAGCGAATTGTCCAAAGAAGATGTTTTGTGATATCTGCCAAGTTATGGGACATTCCATCAAGGAATGCCCATACAATTTGAGAGCAAGGGGTACACAAGTACTCTTCACTCAAGGAGAGCCGTCAACACTGCCGAACACACCACCGAAGCCCCAATACAATAGCAATGCATCCCCTGGAGGTTACCGAAGCAACAGAAGCCCGAGAAACATGATACAATACGATGCAAAAGGAAGGCCCATGATCCAATGTAGGAATTGCAACGAATGGGGCCACTTTGCCAGGGATTGCCAGAACGGTCAAGGTTCAGGAGGGAGATTGTGTAAGTGGTGTGGACCAGGCGATCATGAAGATAACGAATGCCCTAAGCAAAAGGGTATCCACATGCTGGAAGTAGAAGAACAAGAGGTATTGGCGATCACCATAGCACAAGCAAAAAAGGCCACTTACCCAGATCCATGTACAGAGAAACAAAGGATGAAGGAAGCAAAAATCGAAGTGGAACTGGCGATGGTGAAGGAAAAGAAAGTACATCTGGAGAAGCCAAGAACCTCTCGGCGGTCAGAGGTGGAAACCAACATCGTACGGCAGGTACTGCAAACCATCGTACCAATCAAAGTAACTGACCTTCTCCAAACTATGTCGCAGTTGGGACTGGCAATCACAAACGTCGTCGTGGATGTCAAGCAACCACGATTGGAGGAACAAAGGAAAGAATTGCTACTAGAACCGCCACCGTACAGTGAACAAACAATCGACCTAGTATTGCTCACGGCGAACATCGGGAAGATGCCAACAGTCGTGCATATGGAGATCAGAGGGAATATCTTGACAAATACTATCGTCGACGGAGGATCAGGAGTCAACGTACTACCCGAAGACACATGGAAGAGTCTTGGGAAGCCTACACTCTAGCCGCCAACATTCCAACTGGTTGGTGTTGATCAACATGGTATCAAGCTGTTGGGAATGCTAATCGCACAAAAGGTGACGATCAGGACAACAGTTTTTGCTAAATTTTGTCGTCATCCCATTACAGAGGAAAGCGTACGATGCACTACTTGGGAGAGGATGGTTGTTAGCGACAAAGGAAAATCATAATTGGAAGAGGAACACACTCTCGATCGAGAACAATGGGCGGAAGTACGTCATCGACTTGAAGAACCAGGCCGTGAGCGAAGAATTGGCTTCCTCTGGATCTGAATCGGATGGAGGTGAGTCGGATGTGGACAAAGGAAGGAAAGCTATGGAACCGAACACTGAAGGCATACTTGAACTCGAGAGCTGTTCAGAGGACGAGACAAGCTCGCTGAATGGCTTATTTCATTAGCAGATGGAAAACTATAAAGTGTTCCACCGAGAGTGTAACATGCTACAAATCGGAGAAATCAAGGAAGAAGAGAGACAAGGAAGGCCCAGCCAAGCACTTCCGGCCCAACCAAGCACTTCCAGCCGAGCATGGAGAGTACAAAGAAAGAGTATCAAAACTGGACAATACGCCAGTTCAAAAGTAAATATGTTTCTTAATTTTGATAAGTCCAATCTTGGACTTACAAATGGAGGACATCACTCATCTCTCTGAATCTGCAAAACTGTAACAGTTAAATATACCTGAAATATTGTTCTCTAGGGCCTGTTAGTGATTCATAAACTGGGAGGAATATTTCATATTTGAGTTAATTTTTGTAATTGCTTACGATTAGATTGAACAAGGAAACAGAAATTTAATGAGAGAACACACCATGAAAATGGAGAACAAACAGATTAACATGGAAAAACCTTTTGTGGATAAAACTCCACCAAAAGCACGAGATACCACACTTATGTACTCCCCCTAATGGCTTAGTTACAACTGATCTCAGCTCTTAGACTGATTCAAGAGCTTGGCCACATTCTCACATGACCAATTACAACTCAAATCAGCAAACTTTCAGTCGTCTACTGCATAACAATCACAAATGCTCCCAATGCATGAGCTATGAACATCTTTGAAGAGATACAAAGAATAGACAATCAAACAATGGCACTACTTGTGTCTCAATAGAATCCAACTTCCATGAGGGCTCTTGGGGTTCTTCCGAAACTACTACTAGGCTCCCATAGGACCTAACCTAACCTCTATATCTTCTGGTTTTTTCCAAGGACCTCTAATGGCCACAGTTGCCAATTATTCCTTCACACTGGTCAATACATGACTCAAACAACTCACCCTTTCTAAAAAACTAATCTAACACAACAGATATAGATCCCCAAGATGTTTAGAAGTTGAAAAGGCCATAAACAAAGAAAATGAAGGTGAAAAGGCCAAAATCTAGAACATCAAAATTCACTTCAGCAGCAAACTATGCACTTCTGTAACAAATTGTACACTTCCACGGCAACCTTCCTGGAGCCACAACTTTCTCTTACAAAATTGCAACATAATGCCTTTTTTCTTCTTTAAATTGCATAAAATTTTGAGAGCAATCTGAAATATGCAATAATATTCAGCTTTTGACCCCATTTGACTATTGTTTTAGGCTCTGCAACAAAACTGCACTAAAGAAGCCAACCACTGTCCAAAATTTAATGCCATGGAGCACAAAACTAAATCCACTTACAGATCACACCTCCCCAATTAGGGAGACTTTGGTTTTCAAAAGCTAGGAACTCAAAAGAAGATGACATGCGTGCCATCTAAACTGTTAGAATATATATAATTAAATATTACATCATTGCAATATTATTAACATTAATAATTAACCTTGTTATTAATGTTTTTGATTAGGTAAGCAGGGATTTTGAAAGGGCCCTGACCCTTTTACATCAGGAAGGATTTAGCAATAAGTACAGCAATAAGACAAAACAGCAGCAAGAAACTACACTCGAACCCAGCAAAACAACCAAGTAGGACAGGCACCAGTGCCAATAGAACAAGCCATCAAACCACACAAAGCTGCAAAACAGCAAGCAAAGAACAACCACCCCCAGGGTGGAGCATTAGCCAATCCTCAAACCATTACAAGCAGGAACAAATGGGTCTAGATCCCAAACCTTCCTCAAAGCAGGCTTTAGAGCCAGTAAAACAAGCCAACATAGACCCGATCCCCAAAATTTCTTCTTCACAGCCAACATAATAGGCCAATTGGCCACCGTCCAAGGCAAAATTCTTTTGCACAGGGAACCAAATTCAAAGTCATAAATAGAGGTAATGCTAATGGAGCAGAAAAGCCCCACCTTCCAATAAGCCCCTCCACCTCTATAGGAGAAGTCACCAAGAGAACCTAGTCCACTACAACAGAGACTCTCCCGCCAACTAGAACTCCACCTCAATAGGAGTGGCCTCCACCTCAATGGGAGCTACAAGAGAGAAGCCCAGTTGAAGAAGCAAGAACAGCCCACCACGCCCTCAGAACCATCATCCACCTCAATAGGATAAATCTCCACCTCAATAGGAGAAGTCTCCACCTCCATAGGAGACACAATCTGAAGAGCCAGGGAGACTGTACAAACTCCAGTAGAAAGAAAACTCCAAGTAACCATGGGCAGAAAAAACACCTTAGCCTGCATAAAACGCTTTTCCTTCAACCCCATCAAGAACAAAAGGTTGAAAATTTGAGAGTTCACACACCCTTGAAGATCATCAGCAAGCCAGCCACCAAAGGAACAAGCATACCAACAAAGATTAGCATATCCAAGAGAGCATCAAACTCAACCTCCATAGGAGCAAAAACAGTAACAACCTTCAATAGAGAAGTCCACGAAAACCCAAGACCCCAAACCTCCATAGTTAGAGAAGCAGAACAACAGATACAATCATAGTAGGACCTAAAACCCATAAGCAAACCGAGCTTGGAGGCTTCAAAACGAGACACAAACCACTTAGAAACAAGGCAGAGACACTTGAAACCCCAGAGGAACAAACTAAAAGAACAGGCTATCACAACACAAGTTGTGATAGTAAACACAACAAAGACAATAGCAAACACAAGACACCCCGGGCAGAGGCCAAACTCAAAAGGGAAAGAAGCAGCTCCACAAAACAAAGAGCATAACACCACAAACACCAGGCCAAAACTCAGGACCAGGTCCTCAACAGAAGCAAAAGAGATAGAAGGCTGCACCCAAGGGAAAGAGTGGGAGAGCAAGTAACCCAGCTCTAACCAATAGTAGTAGACACCCCAAAATCCGCAAACCCCCACCTTACCATGGTCCCCAACCAAGCTCTGGGGAGCATGAAAGAGGTAATGCATAACCAGACAGGGCCTTGGCCACCCCACCAAGGAACAAAACCACACTAGCCCAAATGCAAGAGAGGAGGACCAACAAACAAAAAACAAGGCAGAAAAGAGAAAGGAAACCACACCCACAACCACCAAGCCAACAGAAGAGTGAACCTGGAAGTTCAAGCAAAGGCAAGAACCACCCACAAGAGAAGACTAGGAGCAGCGAATTGTAGAGGCAAAACCCAGTCTCAGCCAAACAAACGACCAGTCCCCAACCACAAGACGCATTGAAAGCAACGCCACCGAGGCAAGAGAAGCGAAGCCGCCCTCACCACATCCCCACATGTGCATCCACAAAAGGCAACCATTCCTCCGCAGACCACCATGAGGATAATAGAGCAACAATGAGCATAACCGAGCACAAGTAGCAGGAAACTGCCAGGAGAAAAACCCCCACGAGTCCAGCAAAACAGGTCGAAGCCGCCAAACCTCCATCAACCAAAAACCATCATCATCTTCTTTTGATTCACCACTGCCATCATCCTCATCACCAGAGGAATTTGAAATTCCATTCCCGCTCGACGCCATCATTCCCGTTATTAATGTTAATAATGTTAATAACACTAATTCTTCCTATTAACTGACTATCTCTTGTATATATTTCTGCTATTAAGCAATAAAGAATTGCTCGTTGCTTCTCCTGAATTTAATATCATATCAAAGCATACACCATTTTTAAGCCTATGAAGTGCCAAGGTTTCATATCACTGCCCTATGATGCAATTGAAAACAAATGCACATGGAGGATTTTTTTTTTAGGAAGCCCAAAGTCAAATGTTGCCAGAAAGGGAGTCTAAATGCTGCTGCAGTTTGGAAAGGTGTGCAAGAAGCCCAACACATGCTGCCACCCATAGGTGAAATGCCTGTAGAGAAGAGAAACGCTTGTGAAAGAACTCACCTGACAAAGTAAATTGTTGACCTTCCATTCACGAAATAGAGGAGACCATTTATGTGTTAGACAAAGAACATACTACGGTTCTAGAGAAGATAAACGACCTATTGTTAAAAGAGTGTAAATGAATGGCATGAAGGATAATCCCATGTAGTCATTTGTTTCATTATGTCAACACTTAAATTTGAAGATTGCCTTAATGTAATGTCCCCTTCCAGTTGACATCTCTCAGTTCATGAGATTAGCCTATTATGTGACCCTCGTAGGCTGATAGGGTGGATAGAGGGTCTTGTTGAGGCTTGGCTTGGCTTAAGTTGGCAGAATCATTCAGTTTGGCTTTCATTCGGAGTCGTTTGGACATCAGTTGCTTGACTTACTATTTTTAGTAAGTGGAGACACTCAGCGGAGCACCCCTACTATTTTTAGCAGTATGGTCTGGTCATATGCAAATTCAGTCACTTATCATCCGGCTTCAGACGGTTCGTTAATCGGACTTTTATTGAGAGAGATATTAATATTTATTTGCCAAAATAAATATTAATTAAGTTGAAGCTTAAATTATAAGTTATAATATAATTAAATATTATAACTTAAGTGACTTTATGGAAGGGGTCGACCATCATTAAAAGGGGGCCAAGTTCAATTATTAATTATAATTAATTTGGGCGCCCAAACTATGGAAATATTAAAAGTGAAATTCAACTTTTATTTAAATGATGCTTTTTGGAGAGAAGTCGACCCTCTTGAAGAATATAAGGTTTTTCACTTGTGAAAAACTTCATTATGTTATGAAAATCGATTTTTGTCACTTCTTCTTTTTGTCACTTCTTCCTTCAGAGAACGAAGCCAAGGGTTTCAGTTGTCTATTCGCATTGGAGAACGAGCCATCTTCAGTGTTGCAGTTTAGAGGCTGTGAGATACCAGCTGATTTATTGCCTGCTGTTGAATCACTTCATTCAGAGGTTATTACAGATCTTCATGTGAGTTCTTAATAGTCAGTGTTTTGGATCGATTCCTTTCCAGAAGGGAATATTTTTCATTTGCCATCAGTTCTCAGACATCTGACACACTTCCCAAGGTAGTACGGATTTTGTTGCTGCTGTTCAAGGGCCGTAAAAATCAGCTTGAGGGCCGTACTTTTCCTGTGAGCTTGGACGCCTTCATTTTTTACCTTCTGCCTGCACCAGATGGGACACCTTGGTCTCTGGAACATTCTGCAGGGGTTTTCAGGCTGGAGAATTACCAGTTGATGTTGGCCGTACTCTTTCTTCATCATTCTGGGCGGCTGCAATCAGCAAATCAGGTTTTTAAATAATGCAATCAGCTTTGCCTTTTTATCTGCATGCTAGGGTTTAAATATTGTAAGCACTCAGAAAGTATAATAAAACCATTTGCTATCTATTCAAGGATCTCTGTGTATCAGTTTTCACCTTATTGAATTTATTATAGATTTTAGAAGCATTTCTTTCAAAATCGCATTATGTTCTTTTATGCAAAAACTTCAAAAAAACCAGAAACCTTCAAAACACAAAAAAACAAGTAGTTTGGGCATTAGGGTTGAAGTTGAGCCAGAAGGGTTCTTCACACTTAAGAAGAAGCCACAGCCACCAACATCCATGAAAAATCAAAGTTATTTTTTTAGAGCACAAGGATAAAAGGCGTATTTTTATATTACATACCGCTTTTCTGAAGTAGAAGGTAGATTTTTTAATTGCCCATCTAGCAGGTATAAAGGAGTAATTAAATTTGGAAGCCAAATATTAGGGTAAAAGAAAGTGTGTTTGCAATATGTATCACTTCTTTATATCCCAAAGCTTTTTACAAGGCAAGTATAAAGGAACAATGCATGTGTGTGTGTGAGGGGGGTTGTTTGTGTGTGTGTGTGTGTATAGAGAGAGAGAGAGATTTTATTTTAATAAATTATAAGCCATTTATTTGTTAGATTTTGTAACAAACAAGCAACATTCAATATAAATGGTGCCTCTGATTTGCATTTACAAGTAAAGCCGTAGTGATGAATTACTACATCTAATGCCTAAAAAAGTTGTAACAATGACATCTATGTCACTAATCCTATAAATTGTTGGCGAAAAATAAGGGTGCAAAACTTGCTTTTGAAAAAAGTCATTCCATTACCTTCCTTTGGAGAGATAAGGATCCCTTACATTCAAAAAACATGGCTTCAAATGCTCCAAAAATAATGCTTCCAAATTCTCAATTATTGAGAGGTGAAAATTATTCACCCTAGAAACCGAGGTCCAAACTCAACTTTGAAAATTTGTGGGATATTGTGGCTAGAAGAGTCACCAAAGCAACACAACTTGGGGATAAACAGAGAAAGTTTGATAAGGCCAACCAGGCCAAGTTGATGATCTTGTTCAATGCTTGAGATGAAGTTCAAACTCATATCCAAACAACAACAACAATTAATGAGGCTTGGTTCCACCTCAAAACTATCTACGAATCAAAAAATCAGAATCAGATCCTGCATTTGCAAAGTCAATTACACTACTTGAAAATGCAAAATGGTGAAAGATTGGAGAATTTTTTTAGAAGAGTTGCAAAATTGAGGACATCACTACAAGCGTTAAGAGAAACTGTGTTAGATGACTCTCTTGTACCCATCATCTTGAGAGCATTGCCTCCTTCCTTTCAAGTGTTTGTCACTTGTCTCAATGTAGCTAGCACAAAGCCATTGTTTGAGGAATTTGTGAATTTGCTTCAACAAAAATAGGAAATTCATGTTGAGACCTCAAACTCCCAAGACAATTAGGCCCTTCCATCTCACCATAAGGAAAGAAACGTAAACGTCAAATTGGCCCATCCTGTAAAACAAGCTTAAGGGGAGGATGAAGCCCTTTCACTGGCTTGTCATTTGCTATGCAATCCTCTGAAGAAGGGGATCTAGAGGTCTATAAACAATTTGATGAAATGATTTAGCATTCTGCCTCCTGGGGCTTCTTTTTATTCTCTTGGCACAAAACTAATAAATGGCCAACAGTTTGTACATCTAAAGGAAAGCCTCTCTCATAGTCAAGTTGCTACTACCAAATATTGTTACCCACATTCAGCCATATTTCTACTGGAAGACCCCTTGATAAACCTATTTCTACCAAAATACAAGCAAAAGCAGGATGAGAGCATCCCAAAGTTTCAAAGACAAACTTACCAAGGGTATTGTCAATGTTTTCCAAAGAAGATCCAATTCACAAATGTAGAGGTAGATTAGACATCCTGATTAACCCATACCGGCAAAACCGTGAAACTTTACGTCAGCAAATTAAAACCTAGGTACTACAGCTTAACAAAGAGCAGGCCCCTGGCAGGGATAAACTCTCTATGTGCCTGCTTTTCAGATTCAATAATGAAAAAGCTCTGAGCACAGGGTAAAATAACGATGGAATCTATAAGAAATCAATTTAATAAAACCAACAAATCAATCCCATCCTTGCAAAATGTTTTACTTCCTCCACTACCTCAATCCCCATTTCCAGCAATGGGATTTTCTCAGTAACTTTTACCTGATGCCTTTTAGATTTAACAGAAAAACCCAACCATCCTGATTCTCAAAATCCACCATTATTACCAGCAACAGCAGTATTTTGCACTCCTTCCTTCAAAAGACTCTAATTCCAAAAGATGCCCTTTTACCACATCGAAAAAAAAGTAGCTGATCCAAAAGAAAGGTGGCCATCAAACAAAACCTTTTCCACTTCTTTCACACCATCTCCCTCAGCACAGCAAAAACAAAACATGCTTGACAACTGCACGCATCCTGAGGTGAATGGGCCAGCAACATTGCCCACATCTACACCCACCAGCATTCTTCTACCACACATTTATTCTGCCCCTTCAGCAGACGACCTCATCATGATAAGACACTCCTTATGTACTCCAAAGATCATTTTTGGGATTCACAATGTTAATTGTTTGTATGAAAAGTTTGATAAACACTGTGCCAGTGCATGCCATCAAGCAGCATTATTATTAACTAGCAAAGAGAAATAATTCAATCAAACTACATGATTGTGCATTAAATCATTTGTTATATTACTCTCAAGTCTCGACTAATAATGAAACAAATCATAATAACAAATGAATAATTTAATTCACCTAAATTAAAATATCTGATCCTAACGACCTAAGGTGAATCAACATAGAATTATAACTTGAAGACCTTTGTCCTCATCAGTAGAGTACTCCATTGTAATAGTTAATAATTACACAGATCACACTACCAGTCTATTGCCCACAATATAAAATAGCTACCTAACTCTATATACATATAGGTACCAACCGTACCATGATAAGTTGGATATTTGAGGCCATAATTCAATTTGTGTCTGTTGAATTTTAGTTTCCACAAATGTAATCTTTTTACTCTTTCGTATTTTCAATCTCCAGTAGACTATAAACCTGTAACCAAAACTTTAGTGTCCTATTGAACTATGCCTATTTCTGAAGGAGAATTCACACATCTATATTGGGAATAAAAAAATAACATACAAGAGAAAGTATAAACCTAAAAGGAAGCAAGAAGAAAGAAGAGGGAAATTTCAAATTACATTAATACCCACAATGATCAATGCAGATCAATAGAGATTAAAGATAAAGATTGCTCTTCATTTAAGTCAATTATCAATACTTATAAAACAGCAGATATAAAAGTTGGCATAATTATGTTGTAAAGTAGACAGAGAGCTATAATATATAAATATATTCATTCTCGCAAACAAAGGTAAAAGAATGAGCTATCCAATTAAATAACTACAAACATTCAATTAATTTCAAGTGCCAAATGGCAAATAGTAATTATTCCTTACCTGCAAGAAAAGATATAATAACCTTGGAGATTTTGCTAATTCACTAAATCTAGGAACTCCATTCACCATGTAGTAAGTGGGCTAACCCCACAAAGTAAAATGATTGATAAAATGTTGTAATGTCCCCTTTTCGAAATGGGATTATAATAATAATAAATTAAAATATCAAATATAATATAATTATAAAATATAAAATTAAAGTTTAATTTTATCAAAAGTCAAGGGGCATGTGAAGAATCATCAAAATTGAAGGAAAAAGATATATAAGAGACACCACACAAGGAGAAGTAACCACCATACAAAGAATACATCATTTATTATCTGATTATTACTCTTTTGGAGCATAGAACTGTGGCTCATTTGACCTGAGGACAAAACCCCTCATGGCAGGAATTGAAGGATGGAAACCCACAATTTCTCAAGAATGATTTCACACGGAAATCACCATTTAGCTAAGTTGTCCGATCTTCTAGTAGACATTATTAAAATTTCAAGTTAATAACATTTGCTGTTTATCAGCAAATCTGATAGCTATCTTTAAAAGAGATATTTAACTGTGCAAATTCGATTAATTATCAAAAATACCAATTGGAAAAGGTATAGTTTCCACTGTATTTATTATTGTATAAAAATTAAAAATTAAACTAGATTGGATATTACGAAATATTCCCTCCAAGATATTAAAAATTCAAACAGGACATTACAGATGTTCTAGATTAGTATACACCAAAAAAAAGAAAGAGTTTTAAAAACCAGACATATATGTATCCAAATGAATAACTATCAAAGTACATTCTGCAACCATTAACTGAAGTGCAAATACAACTTTAAAGACATGGTCCCGGCCATTTTACTTATAATGAACTATTTTAATTTGTATAGCAAGCTGCCAAATGCAGAAAATGAATTATTTAAATTTTTCTTAAATTATAGATCAGCTTTTTCATCATTATGTATGACAACTAGATAATATTTTGCTGTGAAACTGACCTTTATACTAAAGATAAAGGCCTATCGATAATAGCAATATATCATTTCATTATCCAGAAAAGCTCTCAATTTAATGTGATCAACATTACAGATGCCCTATGGTTCGTAAATAGGAAAAACGAATATGATAAATGGTTGAGAAAGTACCACAAGGAATGAGTATTGCCCCTTCTTCAGGTGAGACATCTGAATGATCTTCAATCTCCATATGTGTTTTTGCCCTCAACACTTCAAAACCCAATCCTCCACCCACTCCTCCACCACCTATTCCCACTCCATCTCTGCCCTTAAAATCATCATCAAAAGATGGCTTAGCTGAGGGTAGGTCTGACACCGGTCCCTGCAAGGCATGAGAAGGTTCTGTCATCACCTTTGAGTCCTTGTCGGGATCCTGTTCATGAGATGGCTCTGGTGCTACAGGTTGGGAACTCCGTAGTAGAAACTGCATAGCAGTTGCCCTTTCGTGTCTGCACAATTGAAAGTACAAACTCTCATAATTCCAACAGAAAAGATTAATAGAGCCATTGACAAGGAGAGAAGTACTTTTTGTAAATATTAATTATTCTTCCTAAAAGAAAAGATAGACATCCTACATTTATGATTCAATGTGCAAACATTAAGAGCTAAGAAATGAAGCACATGTAACATGTAACACAACTTGGATGGAAGAAGTAATGTGTAAAAACAAATTAAAATACTTTAATAGAGCCTAAAATTGGAGTAATTTACTCCTCTATAAGTAATTAAAAGCAGCTTGTGATGAGTGTGAATAATTTTAGAACTGTTACATCAAGCAAATAATAATTTGTTTGAATAGAAGCTATGTATAACCCTTGGTGCCAGCAAAAGACATATGGGAGCAAGCATGACGTAACAAATCAATACCAGGTTAAGTGAAATTTCCTTTCAGTTCATGTTTCTTTTGTATGTAGTTGATCTTTGAATTTTGCCGACATAGACTCATAAACTACATGTTCTGTATCCTCTGCTTTGATAATCATATGACTACATTAGCAATTTGTGTAGCAAACACCTCATACCTTTCCATACTAGTACTTCCAATCAGTATTTCACAAGGACTCATTCTATGCTCTCCAAGTGCTGCTTCAAGTGTCCCAGACATCTCAAGGACCTAGGGACACGATGAAATATCCCAATGGCATCCCCTGCAACCTGGGAGCATGGCCATGATTTTCCCAGGATATTTAGGCTCCTCTGGACGCCCAAACATTCTGAGGGAACCCCTTATTTTACACATATTAGGGACGTCTATGCATCACAGGGACAGCAAAATCAGCCTACACTGGGACACCCCCTGACTGTCATGGAGATAGAGACATACCTTATGGGCCACACATGCTTATGTTTTTTGTAGAAAGTATTTTCAAAAATTAAGAAAGAAAAAAAGGCAGCAAACCCCACCAAGGTCTCCCACCCTATTAATCCTCCTCCCCCAAAACCCTAATACCTTCATTTTGTCATCTTTAATTTACATGAAAGAGGCAAAGCAAGGAAAGATATTCCATGTTTGTAGTTGTACGATTTCAATGTTAAGTGTCACTGATAAATGAGAGATTTAAATTTAATATGCTTAAATTTCCAATGCATAATTTAGAATCTTTAATGAAAAGCTGTAGATATTTTATATTGCATAGAATTTTCCATCCCCTGGAACATCCTCTGCCATCCGCAAAACTGGGGAGAAAAATTTTCCATAGTGCATCCCTCCCTTCCCCCGTGCTGGTACACTTGGAGAAATATAGCATACAATGCAACATGCATCAGTGTGTGAAATATAACACACAATACTTTGCACGCTGCTCTGGTTTATAGCCCAAACTCATGAATAAACAAACCAGTAGATTGGAATTTCAGAAACAGATCCATTCATAAAGCACATTTTCTAAGCATTGACTGTTGATTGACAATCACTAAGAAGCCACCAAGAAAAGGCATGGTGCAATGAAGTCAGTCAAACAGAACCATTAACAAAAAAGCAAGCCAAGACAAATGAGAATGTCATGTGTGAACTAAATACGTGTTTCTTGCCACTGTTGAATCCAAGATACTACAATAAACTACCTTTAACAAAATGAGTAAAAAGGTTGATCAATTGCAAAGATAAAAAAGCAAAAGTCCATGGTTGAACATAGAGCAACTGCCATCACAATGACATGGGTTCAAGTCCTATTGAGTGTGCTTCTCTATGCCAAAATGACCACAGCAAGACAAGGCTGGACAAGGCTGGCTGAAAATCCCGAGCAAATTTTGGTGAAACAGAAACCCTTTGGATGTGTCTTCTATGATGGAAAACGATCTAGGGTTCCCTCAAATGAAGTTTCGAAGCTGAATTCTGTCCTAAGCTTAAAGGTCTAGAACAAAACCCTTTTTGATGGTGAGGTAAATGTTACAAATAACCGTCAAAAATATTGAAGAATATATAACAAGCACGGAGAATAAGAATGTTGCTTGCAAATTATTGAAAAGACCCTCTAATACTTAATTAGTCAATTTGAAAATAAATGAAATGATTTAAATTAAATTAAGGAGACCAAAGACAATCTGCAGGACGATATGGTTACAAAGCCATGTCTCACAAGTGGGATTTTCTACAACTATTTAAAAAAGGGAAATGAGAAATGGTAGAAATAAACAAGAGCCCTGAGAAATGGTAGAAATAATCAAGAGCCCATCAACTGATTTTAAGGGCAGTTCTTCTGCAACTGATTCTGATCAGTTTCTCCGTTGCCTTTCCTACTCCCACGCTGGTCACCACTGAGTTTCCTTCCGATCATCAACCTTCAGTACTTCCAGCATACCTACAATCGTTGGTTATTAAGGATCAAAAGGACATCCTTCCAAACAAAGAGTCGCCATATTGGTAGTATTTCTCAACATTCCTATGGTTTCTTTGGATTTCGCTAATAGCACCTAGTAGTGACCAGCACTGAAGCCTCGTAGTGTATCAGTATCTTCGCTTCTTCTTCGAAAAGTGCTGAGACAACATGTATCCTGGAGCAATGCCTTAACTATAAAACCTAGCTCTGACAACTAATCTGCTAAGGTGTGGCCATATCTAGTGTTCCTCCTACTGCGCACTGACAACCTCTACAGAATAACCTTTGTTTTAACACAGCAAATATTTCAACATAAACACTGCAGAGCAGTCATAATATTGATAATTCCGCAACTGAAAGCATTACATCTACAACTAAATTACACAAATTGGGAATCCTCCGAACCTGCTAAAGAAGGCAAAGGTTAAAATCAACCATGTACGATCTGAACCAGCTACTTCCAAAACATCTTCATCTTTATTTACATAAGCTCAAGCCACAAAACAAGAAGAAAATGTTACAATTGTGTAAAGAAAAATTACATAACGCAAACCCTAACTAAAAAGGACAATCTTCTTGGGAATCCACTGCCACTGTTAAATCGATAAAACCAAGGCAAACGTATTCCATCGCCAAGAAACGTAAGTATTCTTTAATACGTAAAGAAAATGAATAAACGCAACAATTCCACAATAATGTGAAAGAACAGATCATAAGATCGATTCCCGCAGCTGCTTCTATTTGATTAATGTGAAATATAAGTAAGAAAAAAATCCTAGTCAACTGTGGCATTACTCTACCAGAGATCAGAATATAGATATCATTGAAGCCTTTGATTGTCTAATGATCAGCAGTAGTGTTATTGCTTACCTTTGTACAGAAGCAATTCACTGAAACGCAAATTTAGCAGATTTGCACATTTAAAGGTTTTCCTCTAGTAACGTAACGCTTGTTTCTTTGGCGACATAAGATCTCGACATCCAATCCCGCTGCCAAGCTACAGTACCCTCCACATTGAGCTCTGCGACATACGTTGTGCAACAAATTGCATTCGCGTGCTCTCTGACATACGATGGAAAAGAAACAAAAATCGAAATAATTGTAATTAAAGGTAAATAAAATTATTTGCTACAACAAGAGAAACACTTGGGTCAACTTTAGCTTTTGGTTTGGTCGTGGCAACAAAATTGGCGGTACTTAAAATCAATTCTTGTTTTCAATAACGATATAAAATATAAAAAAATAATAATAAATAATCTAATAAATGCGTTGTGAGCGATGCTTCTATATGACATTTCAACTTTTTTATAATTATTTTTTTATGAAAATAATTGGATTACATGTATAGCATTACAGTTGTCATGTGCATAAGTTACTTGTCAAATCTAGTATAATTGCAGCTTTAAGGGATTTGAATTTTGGTGGATGGTATAATCAAGAAACATACCATCACCTTCACTAATTGAACGACAAATCTTTGATACGATAAGATATTTTCAATTTAAGTTTTGTGTATTTCTTATTGTTGAAGTTTTTATAAAGAATAATATATGTAAAGGGCAATGCAAAGGAATAAATCATAATAAATACTAAATAATGAAACTCTAGTTTATTGAGCAAAGACTGTAACAGTAAATACATTAATAAATTTGCATAAGATCGATGTTGATTAAATGATGGCTAATGTTGCTATGTGATTTGTCTTTGTATTTGTGCTCAAAAATATGTGAGAGGACTAGTATTAAAACACTACACTAACTAGTTGTCACTTTGGCTCATGTCCACACTTTTGGAAATGATCTCCACAGACACAAATTCAAACCTACTTCACAAAATCATTTTTTCTCTACATATTTGACCATGATAACTATAGAGATTATGTGCCTACAAATAAGCATTCACCTCAATGCTTGGAAGCTATTTATAAGGAATGATAGTGTTGACAAACACCTTCAAGAGCTTGCTAAGTGAGGATCTTCTCTTTGTGTCAAGACCTTGAACCTAAGTCAACTATTTAAACAAGATTGAAAACGCACTCAACAATAATTCATTATGCCTAAGAAATGTGTATGTCGATGTCAAGTTGATGTTATATCTATGTTGATATTATAATATAACTCTCTAATGTTCCTTGACCTAGAACTAAATATATCTTTAAAAAAATAAGGTTTGTCCTTTTATACAACACTCTAACACATTAAAATATTACATGTTTAAGTTATCAATAAATAGCTAAATAAAAAAGGAGTTAATTGGAGCCATGATTAAATTTGAATTTGAAATCTTGGCAGTTGTATCCATGCCCATAGAATTAACCCAATATAATAGATGTGTACTAGATAACAAATCAAGTCTAAACTCTTTGAATATGTGAAATCAAAATTAATCAAGGTTTGGGTCATTTACCAAATATTTGGTGCAGTCAAGGATGGAG
Source organism: Sequoia sempervirens (assembly GCA_007258455.2). Classification (NCBI taxonomy): domain Eukaryota; kingdom Viridiplantae; phylum Streptophyta; class Pinopsida; order Cupressales; family Cupressaceae; genus Sequoia; species Sequoia sempervirens. Next base: position 30,352 of record VDFB02266453.1, read on the forward strand.
GGTCCAAGAATAGGACTGTCCAACCTTGCAGCAAGAGTAAGCATAACAAAAACTCAATGAACAATAACACAATCACATATGGAAATATAGATAATTCCCAATTATTTACTAGCAACATGCCCTGCCTTCTGGCTTACAAAATTACAGAATGATCTGGTGTTAAAGCCCAGAACACAATGTGGGTTGAAGCCCTTAACTACTATCTATCACTATTGAGCATGATGATGATAATGATAATGATCCCTAATGCAACTACACAATGCCTATTTATACTAATTCCCAACTCTAGAAAAGGGTTTGTGTCGGCCTTAAGAGGTCTTAACCTCAAAATTGATGAAACATGTGAAGGTCGACCAAAACAAATGAATTTCCTTTGATCCTTGGACAAACACAATGCGGATTAGAACTAAGGCTCCTCGATGAATGTGCATCCTTTTGAAATGATCTCTTGAGCTCTGCAAGTCATGGGATAGGTCCGCAAACTTGAAAAGCCAAGACTGGTCGGTGATTACTCTCTATCCAAATATAGTTGATATTTTGTTAGCGATAACTTCGTATTAGAATCTCCAAAACACTTGAATTTTGGATATGATGTAGGTGTTTCCATGAAGATCAAATATCATACTCTGTGAGCTCTGATGTTATAATGTGGTACAATGCAGTATGAAACATTGAGACTAGGTCTAATAGATAACTATTGAAATGCAAACATGAATGCAGATATTTTTGGTTGATGCAAGATTGCTTGAAACCTAGGATACTCCCACATCAGACACCCAAGGTTGAAGAAAAGTGAGCCTCACTTTCTTGGGGCTAGAGAAAAACCAATGTGGTCCACCTCATCCTAAGAAATCCATGACGAATCTTCTTTTGGTCTTCCTTTTCATTTGACTAGATATTCCTTGTATTGCTTTCCTTTAGTACTATGACCAACTTTGTTGTCTAAAATCTCTTCAATTTCCTCCAAATGATGTGCTCTATGGTCTGACAAACCAACTTCTTTGTCCTCTGGTGACTCTCCTTCATGATACTAGTCTAGATCTACAATGTTGAATATAGGTGATATGCCAAATTCCTCCGACAACTCCACTTCATATGCATTTCCAAAATCAAACTTCCCGATGATCTTACAAGGTCCAAACTTCTTCATCTTCAACTTATTATATGTCTCAACTGGAAATCTTTCTTTTCTCAAATATACAATCACTTCCTCTCCTACTGCAAAATCCTTATGTCTCCTCTTCTTATCTATTGGCTCCTTGTATGTATTGTTCATCTTCTCCAAATGCTCCTTGATTTAAGTATGCATTGTTTCCATGAATCCTACAAATTCTTCTGTCTCCACACTTCTTTTATTCTCCATACTGATATCCCTTAACTCTGTTGCTCATCTAGGTTGTTTCCCTATCACTATCTCACATGGTGTCTTCCCTGTGCTTTGGTTTACTAAATTGTTATATGCAAATTTTGCTTGTGGCAATATCAAATCCCAATTTCCTACTTTCCCTTCAATCAAACACCTCAATGAGTTCCCCAAATTTCTATTTGCCACTTTTGTTTCTCCATCTATCTGTGGGTGAAATGTTGAACTATACTTCAAGTCTGTCTTCATCTTCTTCTACAATGTTTTCCAGAAAATATCCAATGAACTTAGTGTACCTATCTGATACTATACTCTCCGGTAGTCCATGTAACCTCACAATCTCCCTTGAAGAATAGGTTTGCAACATGTATTGCATCACTAGTCTTCTTATAAGGTATGAAATGTACCATCTTACAAAATTTGTCCACAAACACAAATATAGAATCAAATCCCCTTGGTGTCTTAATTAATCCCAACACAAAATCCATGTTTATGTCCTCCCATGGTCTCTCTGGTATTGTCAATGGTGTATACTTCCCAATGTTCTGACTATTTCCCTTTGCAACTTGACAAATCCTACAACTTTGAACATGCTTTCTGACATCCTTATACAACTACGGCCAAAAATAGTTCTCACTCACCAATGCTACCATCTTATCAATTCCAAAATGTCTTGTTAATCCTTCGCAATGCTTTTCCTTGATCAAATTCTCTCTCATTGAACTTCTAGGAATACATAACTGATTATTTTTTAACAACATACCTTCTTGAATGAAATAATCCAACCATTTGCTCCTATCTATCTCTACTGATTCCCTACAAGCATTCCATGCCTCGGCAAAATCAATCTCATCCTCATACATGTACTTTAGTTCCTCAAAACCCAATACTACAACTTTCATCTCTATCAACAAACTCCTCCTCCTCAATGCATTTGCAACCTTGTTTGACTTCCCGCTTCGGTGCTTCAACACAAATGTATAACTCTGCAAGAATTCTACCCATCTCATGTGTCTCTGGTTCAACTTCACCTGACTATTCAAATACTGCAAAGCTTGGTGATCCGTATACAACACAAACTCCTTAGGTAATAAGTAATGTCTCTACTTCTTCAAGGCCTAAACAATTGCATAGAATTTTTTATCATAAACTGAATATCTCCTCCTACCATCATTCAATTTCTCATTGAAGTAGGCTACTAGTCTCCCTTCCTGACTTAACACAGCCCCTATTACACTCCCACTAGCATCACAATCAACTTGGTATCAAAGTCTGTTAATTCCAACACAGGTTGTTTTGTCACCTTCTGCTTCAACAACTCAAAACTCTTTTGTGCTCTAGATGTCCACTTGAACTCCTTCCGATCACCCCTCATTGTCTTTGTCATCAGTGTGCAAATACCATTGAAATTTTTGAACTTCCGATAAAAGTTTGCTAGTCCATGAAATGATCTTACTTCTCCAATATTCACAAGTGTAGGCCACTTAACTATTGCTCTAAAGTTCTCAGGGTCCATCTTCAATCCTTCCACACATATCACAAATCCCAAATACACTAATTCTTCTTCATGAAACTACACTTCTTGATGTTTATCAACAACTTCTCTTCCCTCAGCCTCTGAAATACTTATCTGATATGCTCCAAATGCTCTTCCTTGGTCTTACTGAAAATCAAAATATCATCTAGATAAGCAATGAAAAACTTACGCAAAAATCTCTTCAATACTTCATTCATCAGCCTCATAAATGTACTTGGTGCATTAGTTAGTCCAAATGGCATGACCAACCACTCGTACAATCCCTCATTTGTCTTGAAAGTTGTCTTCCATTCATCTCCCTCTCTAATCCTAATCTGATGGTATCCACTCTTTAGATCTATCCTGGTGAAATACTTTGCTCCACTCAAATTGTCCATGATGTCATATATCATAGGCAACGAGAATCTATACTTCACTGTGATTTTATTGATAGCTCTTGAATCTATACGCATCCTCCATTCTCCATCTTTCTTCAATGAAAGTACAATTGGTACTGCATATGGGCTCATACTCTCTTTGATCAATCCCTTCCTCAATAGCTCATGTATCTTTTTGTTTAGCTCTGCATTCTCTCCTACTGTCATTCAGTGTGCAACTTTATTTAGAAAACTGGCTCCTGGGATAAGATCTATATGATTACTGATACTCTAGATTGGTGGTAATCCTTCTGGCACATTCTCTGATACAAGATCTCGTTATTTTGTTATTAGTTCAATAACTTCCTTCTCCAATGATTCTTCTTCTCTTGTGGTTCTTCCTAAGTCTCTGCACTTCCTTGGAATCAAAGCAAAACACATGTTCTCATGCCTCAATCCATCCATAAATTTCCTTCCATCTACCAAATTGAGTCTAGTTGTCCCACACACTTCACTTTCTAGTTCATCCTCCAAAGGTTTCAAGGTGATCCTCTTTCTATTGGATGTTATGGTGTAATCATTCTTTCTTCCATCATGTATAGCTTTCTTATCATATTTACAAGGTCTACCCAACAACATATGACATACATCCATCGACATAATATCACACAACACTTCATCGTGATATGATCCTATTTTGAATTTCACCAAACATTGCTCACTTACTAGTATCTTGTGCTCGTCTTGAATCTAGGCTATCATATATGGTTTCAGACGTTTCCTTCTTTCCAAATTCAACTTTTTCACCATTTCCTCATAAACTTGATTATTCGTACTACCACTATCAATGATAACTTTGCAACACTTACCTTCTACTTTGCATCTAGTCTAAAACAAATTTTTCCTTTGCAGTGCCTCCTTAGGTACTTTCTCCTAGAACAATGCTCTCCTCATGAATAATGATTCTCCCTTCTCAAGGCTTCCTCTGAAACTCAATGATTTCACTGGTTCTTCCTCCACATATCTGGTTCTTGCATGATTTTCATTCTTATTGCCTTCCTGGTGACACTCAATTGCTCTATGTCCTTCACCTTCGCACTTAAAACAGGGTCCTCTGAAAGTTCTCTTATCATATCCCTTCCCATCTCTTCGATATCCATCATTACGGTAAGATTTCTAGCCTCCTTTGTTGTGGTGGTAAGAATTTTTGTCATCTCTCCCCTTCTGGTATGAATTGGAATCCTTCTCTTCCTTGCAATATGAGTCTTTGTCCTTTTCTCTGTATATGATCTTTCTCCTCTGAAATGTGATCTTCCTCTCTGAAATCTACCTCCTCTTCCTCTCTACCTCTGCTCATGTCTTTTGTTCAGCTTTTCTTCCACTTTTAATGCAAACTGGTATGCTTCCTCTATCAAATTCATCCTTACTAGGCTCAACACTTCCTGAATGTTCATCCTCAACCCATTGATATATCTTGCCACTTTCTCCTTGCTTGCTTCATTGTGTCTATTCTTGATCATGATCTTATGAAATTCCTTAGTGTACTCCTTCATAGTCTTCTCCTTCAGTCTCAAGTTTTGAAATCTCTTTAGCAGCTCATCTCATAGTCCACAGGTATAAACCAGTTCTTCAATTTTGTCACTATTATATCCCATTTCACAATCTTTTCTTTACCCTTTTTATTTCTCTCCAATTGAACTTCCACCAAATCGTAGCATGTCCTTTCAGCTTAGTCTTTGCAAATATCACTCTCTTCGGGTCTTCAATATCCTCATATTCAAAGTATTCTTCGATGCCATTTATCAAATCAATCAACTCCTCCAGATTTAGGTTACCGGTATAGTTCTTAATCTCCATTCTAGGTCACTTCCCAATTTTTAAACTAGCCTTCATCATCTTTACCTAATCTGATTCTTTCTCTTTTGAGGTCTCTTCAACTCGATCTACAGCTTGGACTTCATCATCATCGCTTTCATCATTCGGTCTAGGGTTTAAGCCTTTTCTTTTATCTTCTTCAACAACATCCAACCTCACTTTCATTGTTCGCATCATCTCATCCATCTTTCTAGCAACATTAACAATAGTATGAATTCTCCTCGGCGACATCTCTTCCTAGGATCTGGTGCAACTGCCTCAAGTCGGTGATCTGGCTACAAGGTCGCAATTGCCTCACAATCGATGATTTGTTGACAAACACAAGTAGGTTGCCTCAAGTTGGCGATTTGTCCACACAAAGATCTTATAGAATGTCTTACTCAACTTCACAACTCGCTCTGGTGCGACTACCTCAAGTCAACAATCTATCTACCTTCACTTTCCCAAAATTTGCAACTTCGCTCTGATCTCCCAAGGTTTTCAACTTTGCTCTAATACCACTTGGTGTAGTCAAGGATGGAGGGTCCAAGAATAGGATTGTCCAACCTTGCAGCAAGAGTAAGCACAACAGAAATTCAATGAACAAGAACACAATCGCATATGGAAAATATAGATAATGGTCAATTATTTACTAGAAACATGCCCTGCCTTCCGGCTTACAGAATTACAAAATGATCTAGAGTTAAAGCCCAGAACACAATGTGGGTCGAAACCCTTAACTACTATCTATCACTACTAAGGATCATGATGATAATGATAATGATCCCTAACGCACCTACATAATGCCTATGTATACTAATTCATAGCTCCATAATAGGGTATGTGTTGGCCTCAAGAGGTCTTAACCACAAAATTGATGAAACGTGTGAAGGCCAGCCAAAACAAATGAATTTCCTTTTATCCTTGGAAAAACACAATGTAGATCGGAACTAAGGTTCCTTGATGAATGTGCATCCTTTTGAAATGGTCTCTTGAGATCCGCAAGTCATGCTAGGATAGGTCCGCAAACTTGAAAAGCCAAGACTGGTCAGTGATTGCTATTTGTCCAAATACAATTAATATTTTATTAGCAATAACTTTGTACTAGAATCTCCAAAACACCTGAATTTTAGATATGATGTAGGTGTTGCCATGCAAATCAAATATCATTCTCTACAAGCTCTGATGTTACAATGTGGTACAATGCGATATGAAACATTGAGACTAAGTTTGACAGATAATTACTGAAATGCAAACATGAATGCATATATTTTTGGTTGATGCAAGATTGCTTGAAACCTGGGATGCTCCTGCATCAATATTGCATACAAATATGTGACTTGTATCCATGCCATTTCATTTCAATAAATGAGTCAAAGTAAGTCCAAAACGAAGGAGAAAAGTGTCAAATATGTACTTTTCCCCTTATATTTTTCCCCATTTTAACTTACATGTGTGTTGGTGAATTTTATTTTCATTGTATTTAGTTCATTAATTTATTACATTATATACACCTAAAATATGATAAGCTTTTTTTTGTAGAAATCTACTTAGGTATGTTGTACTTGCATCTTATGGCTTGTATTTTCCTTGTTTGTTGGAGATATATTCACACATCTCTTATTATCTTGCATTAGTTGTACATTCATTTGCATCTCTAGGTTGTGTATCTTATATATGTCCATGTGCAATGAAATGAATTGCACAATAGAATAATATGATAGGAAATATGCTATAAATACTTGATAATAACTTAGAATAGCAAGCCACTTTGAGGGGGAAAACCTCCAAATATTTCCAATGAGAACACAATTCACAATATGATGATGAGATAAGACTCACTACCTCCTATATATACCTTATTTATGCCTAGGATATCCTTAGATAGCCTTATATAAGCCTTAGACTGACCTAATTAACCAAATAATAATATAATAATGATAATATGAAATTAAGATTTAAAATAGCCACAAATCGACTATTCATAACCCTATGTACACTAATATTAAGGGCCTAGCATTCCCCCCTCTTCAAAGAAGCATTATCCTTGGTGCTAATCAAGTGTGGATGCTTCTGAATTAACTCATCATCTTCCCATGTGGCATCTTCAAATGGTAAACTCATATATTGGATGAGATACTTAATGAGTTTTCTAGTCCTTAGCTTCTTTGTGTGTATTTAATGAATGAACTATGGTTTCAATATGATTCTTCCTTCTTCATAAAACTATGCTAATATTGTCTAAGTAGGGATATTGTACCCAATTACCTTCTTCAAAGAAGAAACATGAAAAATTGGATGTATATTTATTGTTTGTGGCAATTCTAGCTTATAGGCAACACTACTAATCTTTTGCATGATTTAGTATTGGGTCATAATATTTTTGAGACAACTTGTTATTTTTTGTTGTTTCAGTGAAATTTTCTTGTAAGGTTACAATCTCAAGAAGATCTAATCCCCAACTTCAAAACTTATTTCACTACGATGTTGGTTTTCTTGTTGTTTCATTTGATTTCGTGTCATGGCTAGATTCTCCTTGAGTCCTGAGAGTGCTTGTTGTTGATGAAGCAAGTGGTCCTCCACTGCCTGAACCTTTGATGACACCTTCAATGATGATGTGATGAAAAGAGGTTGATATCCATATATGATCTGTATAGGATCTAGACTAGATTGCAGTTTAAATGCTTAAACTTTTACAATGCTTTTACAATGATTATTTCGAGTTAATTAAAACAAAATTAACTTAAGGAAATAACATAAAGAACGTAATAACAAGGTGATTATAACAGAAAGGAAATGAAAGACAGAAAGAGAGAGAAGAAGAGAAGTGCAAACAACGCTTGATAACGGAGTTCGTCATGAAAGTGACTACGTCTCCGGGTCCACTCCAACAGAGAGACCGATCCAATTAACTCCAAAATCGATTACAATAGCACCACCATTCTTCAAGCAATTCGACAGCGTAACGATGCTCTGATATGCAAGAATGATTTGAAAACTCTTCAACAAGACTCCTCTTCCGTCACTTCAGCATCAAGACTTCATCACCTGAAAAAAACTTGATTACAACTCTCACCTCAAGCCCCCTTTTTATACAAAGAATTTGCTCAAATTGGTTACTAACCAATTGATTTACAAAATATTCCCCAAATCCACCTTATCTCTCCAAAATACATAACAATCTTCAAAAATCTCCCAATTTTGCATAAAAATCATTACAAATTTCCCCTAATAATCTTTAATAATCCCCCTTTATTTACTTAAAAATCTCCCAAATTAATTTTAGCCCTTCCATTTATTTATTCTCGGGCTTTTGCCGTTTGGGAGGTTTGATTAAATCCTTTAAAAAGGATATTTGTTTGTTTAATTTTTATAAATTAGGGGAGTAGTATTATTTTATGGCATTCGGTTTCAACTTACTCCTTAAATAAAACCGATGCCACCATAATACATAGAAAATTCAGTGGCTCAACGGCTCCTAAATATTTTACTCACCCGGCCGGTGCGGGGTTCAAATCCCACCGGCCGCACATTTTTTGAACGAATTCAACTGACCTCTATAACAAAAGGAAACCGCTTCCATAAATAGGTGAGCGTCGGCGGTTGGGTGCAATGGCTACGCGGAATAATCGGAGGTGCGAGGTTGGGGGTTCAAACCCCCCAACAAACATTTTAACAAACCGACAACCGCCGCTGAGAGGGAAGAAAAGCTGTTGCCACGTGTCGCACCAGGAGGGTGCCACGTGGCAAGCTCCAATTCGCCGATGGAAAACGCAGAGACCTCAGCCACGTGTCGAATAATAATTCGCCGATGGTGACGCGTCATCGCTGATGTATCCGCAGACTCGGAGTACATGTGTCACAATACCATTCGCTGAACAACCTGACTCGGCTTCCACGTATACACTGACTGTGCTGCCACGTGGCAGAATATGATTGCCTGAGAGAAACACGTCACTGCCACCTGTGTGCCACGCAAATGCTGACTATGTGTACGGAGGACATGTGTCAACGCCTGATTCGTCGACCTTGCTGACGTCACCTGCCACATCATCAGGCCACGTCGACATGTACGGACTGTACGAACTGCCACGTGTCAGCTTCCAATTGGTCCACTGCGGATTTCGTACGGACTGCTGACGTCAGTTGTACGGATGATGACATCATCACTGTACCTTCAGGCCACAAGTCAAACCCGAAACTTTGACCAGATGTATCTTGTGCCTCCGATGTCGGATTTCGACGAAACGAGTTGCGTTGGAAAGCTTGTGACGAGCTCTTCGCGATGATGCCGGTTTCATTGATTTTTGAGACGATCATTTTTTTCCGCTTTCTGGATGCCCCTGATCCCAGTTTGACCAAAGGTTTGACTGGCCATAACTTGTGCAAATAGACTCTTTTTCGCTCTGTTCGAGTTGCGTTGGAATCAGGACGCTGAGCTCTTTCTGATGGTGTAGATTCTGGAGAAAAATGAGACACTTCAATTTTCACTGAAAAATGTCCACCGGATCAATATAGTACCATAAATGGAGACATTTTTTATGAACTGTGAAAGGAAGTGTTATACCACCATTTTGCTAATGGTGTCCAATCTACCCATTGAGATTGTTTAAACCTGAAGTGAAACAATGTAGATATCCTTCCAAACACCTATTCACAACATTGATTTTCCCATTAGATTGAGGGTGGTATGAAGAACTATGAGCCAATTGAGTACCCAAACATGAGAATAAATCTATCCAAAAGTGACTAGTAAAGATAGGATCACGATCACTAACAATAACTTTAGGTGTACCATGTAGCTTTTGTACATTATCAAAAAAAGATTTTTCCACTATACTTGTTGTAAAAGGATGTGATAATGTAATGAAATGTGCATATTTAGTGAGGCAATCTACTATTTGATGGAACTTCAAATTTTTCCTCCTTATGTTTCACTCATGCCCTGCCTTATGTCACTGGTCTTTCATGGTGTTAGAAAATTTCTAAGGGTTGGGGTTTTAGCTTTGTTTGCATGTCAAAACCCTTGTGTTTATTTTACTCCTTGGTTGGGATCTATTTCGTTGTTACTTTTTGAGGGGATTTAAAACATCTTATGTCTTATCGTTTCGTCTAGGCTGGGTCCCTTTGGTCTCAAATATTTTATTTCCTCCGCAAGGTTTTATTTTCCTAAGTCTTGGTTGGCCCTATGATTCATCTTTTAAAAACAACTTATGTCATTGTTTACCGTCTGCCTAGTGATGTCCCCTTGTTCTTTTAATAAATGTTTTATTTTGCAGAGGGATAAAATTCGCATTACCGTTGATCAACTGCCTTTTGATCTCAGTCGTTGCCCACTATCCTGCGATGACCCCACCACACTTCTTTGGTTAATTGCGATATCACGGGTGGGCACCATGTGTCTTTTCTAGTGAGGCTGATGGGGATAGGCTTAGTTGACCATCAATCAATTATCATCAGATATCAACAGTTTCCCGCCATCGCGTGATTGGAAGTTACAAGGTTTTCATTGATCACAATATCACAGGCGAGCACCACATGTCTCATCTGATGAAGCCGAAGGAATAAACGAAATACCGTGGAACATTAATCTGGCCTTAAATACATTAAAAGGCGAGTTACTAAAGTGCTCTTAAGGAGCACGTGATTTAAATCGATGGATCTGTTATAATCTTGGTGGGAAAGTTGCTTGATGGTTAATGATAAGGTTGGCGACTATGTTGAAGGAACGAGATCACCACTGTTCAAGATCTACAGTTGCCCGCCATCGTGTGATCAAAAGTTGCAGGATCTTTACTGATTGTGATATTGTGAGCGACCACCATGTGGACTTCCTTCGCAATGTATGGTATGGTGGGCCCCTTATTGCCATGTTGGCGATTGTGTCAGCTTGTTTTGAAGGTAGTCATTCGATCATTTGATCTAACTAAAGGATCGACGACTAGAATTTAAATTTGCATCAAATATGGTTGGAGTCGTTCGTGCAGAGCGCGAGTGAGCTTTAATGGTAGATGAGACACTTATTGGCATGATTTGATTGAAATAAAATCAATTCTTCTATTTTATTTGTATCACGCGACACTCAAGTTTTTTACAAAGCAGTTCCAGAGCTGAAAGCGAAGTTGTGGATTTTTGTAGCTAGAATTTGGGGACTTCTGCAAACAAAGCCATGAGTTAATTTTTGTACTTCCCGGTCATTCTGCACTTGAATTTGGAAAAATATTTGTTGTGCTTGAATTTGAGCTTGTTGATAAACGTGTTAGGGCTATTGTTTAATTATAGTTGTAAGAAATTATAGTGTTTTATTCTATAATTTCCTATCTTTGGTTAGTCCTAGCTATTTGAAGTGTAACATTATAAAGAGGCCCTAGTTTGTCCAAGATGGCACTGCTAAAGCAACACTCTGGCCAAATTGACTATTTAAAAAGAAACCTATATGATGATTTCCTGGATCAATTGCCCTTGTCAACAAATGATAGAAAGAAGGAATTGGTTCTGATGCGAGGGAAAATCCTAGGGGAGGGGTTAGTATATAATTTCTCCAACATAGCCGATGCTAGGGTTCCCCTCACAGGTTTGGAAATGTTCAGATTGTGGTATGGATAGAGGAATTTGCCTCACCCTTTTTCAAATGGATAGCTTATGATAAGCTATTAGATATTGTGCACAAAATGGATCCGAAGTATAATCCATTGTTGGAGTTCAATCCATACCATAAGAAATTTGATTTTCTAATGGATAAATTAAAGGAAATTATGGACACATTGAGGACCAAAAATTTAAATTTAGAGTTGAGTCTAGGTGTACAAGAAAGAGGTGCTAGGCCAATTGAAACAAGGCCATCATACTAGCCTATTGAAAAGTGGCATGTTTACAGGAGGAAAAAGGATGACAACGGTGATGAAGAAGTGGACAGAAAAGGAAAGCAAATAATGAAGGTGCCTTCAGTCCAAAATTCAAAGTGCCTAGGGCAATTAAAATCATTGATTTAAAATCATCACCAGAAGACAGTCCCTCATCACCCCCGTCTGAGCCAAGCCTTAAAAGCAAAAGAATTGATCAACCACGGGAGGGTCTAATGGATGAGATTATTGTTACTGATCATGACATGCAGGTTGGTATGCCTTTCCCTCCTAGACCAGCTGAATTGGTCTTATCTAATTTAGATATGAAAGGAAAAAGTGTACAAGATGCACAGATGGAAGCATGTAAGGAGTTTCTAGACGACAATGCATTTGTAAAGACTCTTGTATTCTTGCAATTGGTATGGAGGATGAAGTTTGAAGAATATCAAAATAAATGTAAGAAGAGAAGAGAACTAAGACCTAACATGTCAGATCAGGAGAATGATGAGGAAGTAAAAGTTGAATTAATGGAAGAATTCAAGAATATCACTCTTGAGGAAGGCAAAAAATTGGTAAGTCAGGCTGGTGTATTGATTATGCCTGAATGGGACATTGCAGATGTTGTGGCCTTTAATGCTATTATGAAGTCCAAGCATCCCTCGTAGGACTCTAAAGAAGAAGTCAACACAACATTGCAAGATTCTGCCTTCAGTGAGGAATATGAAACTTTGAAAATTTCGGCATTGGCCCCTCAGGGAAGAAAGCCAAATATTACAGATATTAATCCAAATTTCAGAGGAGGATTAATAATAAAGAGAGCTTCAGAGACCTCAACCACTGAGACCACTAATTTGACTATGAATGTGGCCAAATTGGCCCAAAAGACTACTGAAAGGGAGGAGGCTAAAAAGAAGAGCCTAATGGAGAAGTATAACCTTCTGATTTAGGAATACAACAAGATGCAGCAAAAGAATGTTGAGTTGCTGACTGAGGTGGAAAGGTTCAGGTATAGACAAATTGGGGAGACATCAAGTGCTCCAGGGACCAGTACATTACCTTCCACAATAGGGTCAGTGCCTCCTGCGTCTCCAATTGTTTCCACACTAGGGTCTCCTAGTCAAAATCGTTCCCTCACCCCTCCTTTAGAACAAATTGATGAAGAAATAGAGTGCTCTATTGATCCTACAAAGAAGCAACTCATGCAAAGAATTGATGAATTACATGCATCTTTGAGGGTAAGTGAGGAGGGATCTTTCTCAAGGCAAAAGGAGATTGTTACTACTGTCTTGAGGCATTTAAATGAAAAGGTTGATAATAAGTTGCTATCTATACATTCTTTATATTCTTTGTTGTTGGATGCAATAAAGAATATTGATAGGGATTAGGAGGTAGTGATACCATTAATTGAAAATTGGATCCCTAGGGCCAGTGATTTGGATGTCATGTATAAGGCCTCAAGGTTTGATACAAATAATAGGCCCCAATAATTAAAGCTTACTCATGTATTAGTAAAATCATTGCAAGGTTTTCAAACCCTATCGGATGATTTGAGTAGGAAGATCAAGGAATTGGTGAAGAACTTCAATGATTGTGGTAGCACATTGTTACCTGATATAATTGATGAGTAGGGGAAAATCAGGTCACTCCAATAGTGGCAGGATCAAGCAAGTGAAGTCATCAATGATCAAATTAAATTAATTTGTGATGACTCAGATTATGATTTGTTGGTGAGTTGTATGGATAAAATCATTAGTACTAGCTCATTTTTGGAATCTTTTGAAAGGGATGCAAATTAGGTAGCGGTAAAGTACACACCTTATAATGCTAAGGTGAATGAGGTAATTAATTTTGACTAGCCGACTGATGAAGAATACCAGAAATGGGTAACTAAATATTTGATTGAGGAAGAATAAAAGAATGGACTACTAACGGGTGGTAAATCAAATGTTACGGTTACAACTACTTCCAGTTTTGCTTTGATGGTAGTCTTGGCATGGGTTTCTCGTGGTTTTTTGTTGTTGCCTCAACTTTTCTCAACTGGCATGATGAACAAGAATATTCTCCAAGGTGATTGTTGTTATAACAATTTTTGGAATATCACTAGGTGTGCCAATTGGCTGGTGACATGTGTACTTCCTGGCTCGATGCTTGTTTGCTCCTTCATTCTCTATAAGAAGGATTTCAAGGCCAGAAGTACGGGTTAGCAAGTTAGACAATTTTTGGTCGAGTCTAGGTGAAGTTGTAGAGCAAATTGTAAAGTCCGATGGTTTTATAGAGAAATGTAATTTAGGTTCTGGGTTATTCTGTAATAGGTTTTTAATTCATGGGGATTTAATGTTGTATAACAGTACTAGCATTTGAGTTGAAATGATAAATTCAAACTCATGTCTCTCCATTGTACATGCATATCTAAATTTTGAATAAGGTGACTAAGGGTTGTTTCATTCATCTCACTGTTGTGGTGTGTATGATCCTTACTTTAGCTTTAATTCAAGGAATTAATTAAAATGCTTGAATGGAATTATAGGCGGATATGTTCTGTATAAGGATTTGATAAGTAGTATTGGGTTAGAATTCATACTGATGAAATTGTAATGCGATATTGTTAGGGATCTTATATGTTATGTATTAAATATGTCATGAACCTTTAGATGCTTATGAATTTGACTCCTGCAATGGATATATGATACTGATCTAAGTCGTAGTTATTTGCATAATTCAATATTTGTTTGTCTTTGCCTAGAGCTTGCTACAAATTGCAAATCAAATGACTATCTCATACTGTGGATTGTGTTGTAATTATCTCATGCTCCAAATAGTTGATATAATCGATGAATAGCCAATTCTATTCGATATTATCCTATTGTGTTGAGCTATTAAGCGAGATTATTTATTATTATTAATGTTGTTTATAATAATGGTGCAGAGGTTGTAAACACGTTAAGGGATCACCCTCCTAGGTCTTGTAGAGCATGAAGTGTAGGAGGCTTTTTTTAAAGTCCTCGTCAGTTGGTCCAGGTCCTTCAAGCTGCCCTTGATTGGAATTGGAAATTCCATAGGTAGATTAGAAGACAAACCTAGTTACATTGTAAAAAACAAACCAACAAAATGGCTACTCTACGGGGGAGCTAATTTTAATAATCCTTGTCAGTATGTTGGTTGTCCATTTTGCATAGAGTTTTCATAGTGTTTATGTGATTTGAAGGTTGAGCCTCTAATTATGTGTTAGGTTTGTCCGCTTCTTCTATTTTCATAAGCGTTAAGAGTTGTGTTGTAAAGCACTTTATTGTGTTGTCAGTACGAGGTTCCAAAGGTTTTCATATTCTACCACGTGTCTTTTGGTATTTGGTATTCCCAAGCTAATTGGGTCCTGACTTTGAAGTCTCTGCACCAGTGTGCATTTTATTTTGAAAAGTTTATTATAAGTGGAAATAACTTTTGGACTAGTACGAAAAATGAAGAACACTAGGTCATTCTTGAAGAATCATCTGGAACAAGAATTGGAAGGTGAACTTCCCAAAGTGAAGAAGGACTGGATAAAGAAAAGACCAGAATCTAGAAATGCTACTCCCGCATCACAAAACCCTGTACACCAAGGTACAATTCAGCCTTTACACCCTATCCCTGAAAATCTTGAAGAGGTGTCTAGAAATTCAGATTCAGATAGTTGTGGATTTTTTGATGCATTATTTAATACACTAGTTCAAGAAGATGTGACATGTCAAAATAAAGGGCCTGTTAGTGTCAAATATGCTAAAAAGAGAAGAGGCAGGAGTAGAAGTCGAAGCCATCACAGTGAATGCACTAGTGATGTGCCTCCTCTTGCTAAAAATGATGTAAACCCTTTATTGTCTGAACATGTCTTGGAAGAGGTCAATCTAATAGACCTAAGTGATACATCAAGTTATGACATGACTTTGCCTAACCCTGATGATGTTTTTGGAGACATTAATTCTTTGAGGAAGGAAATCCAAAAGCAAGTTGAGCTCAGACTAAAAAGAGAAAAAGAGAGGGAAGCTAAGCTGAGGAATGTTGTGATTGAAAGGGATAGGTTGATGAGACAATTGGCAACAATGAAGTTTCTAAACAAAGAAGAACCTAAACCAGGTGTTGAGGGCCCGGTTGTACAAAAGATTGTTAATAAGGAAACAAAGCGTGTGTCTAAAGAAACCCCAATAGGCCACATTGATGCCCAATCCAAACCTGCTGACCCAAAGCCCTCAAATCATGTTAAGTCTCAACCAAGTAATACAAACCTTAAGCCTGCCTTGGACAAAGGAAAGCAAAAGGTTGAGGGGATTAAAATAAATGAGAAGGTGAATCCCCATTCCACTCAACAAGATCTCCAGCCACATGTGTCATTTCAAATAGAGTCTGCCTTAGAAAAGGCTAGGAAGGAAAGTGAGGCTCTAACAGAAGAGTTGGAGAGAACAAAAATTGAGGCTATAAATGCATAAATGAAGAGGAAAATAAGTTTCTTAAAAATGACAAGTACGGATGAGGTTACACAAGCTACAACCTCCTCAAATCTCTAGGATGCCTTAAATAATAATCCTAAAATTACTCCAAATCCCACCACAAATAATTATGGCCCAAAGATTCATGCAACTGGGTTTGTAAATCCGAATCAGGATGGTCATAGAGTACAAGATGTAGGGTTTGGTGTTGATTCTAAGATGAATGAAGGATTATTTCAACGATGACCTATACAATTGGAAAGGTATTGGCCATTATTCTTCGATGGTATCCCTGGTTATCCAAATCCCATCCTTACTAACTTGAGAGAAATGATGAGTAATTTTTCCAACAATAATGTTGTGACAGCAGAGGAACACTTAAAAGCTTTCATGGATATTTTAAATGATTATGAGGTAGAGCATGAAGATGTTGTAATGAAATTGTTTGTACAATCTTTGGTAGAGGATGCGAGGGGTTGGTATAGAGTTCTACCTAATGTTAGGATTGGTTTATGGGATGAATTTAAAAAGTGTTTCAAGGAGCAGTATGGTGATAAAACTAATGCAAGTTTCATGCTAAATGAGTTTAATAACATCAAGAAGTCATTGAATGAGCCTGTGAGAGAGTTTAACTTAAGATTTAAAAAAGCAATGTATAAGTTGTTCCAGGTTTTAAGGCTTGATGAAAATGTTTGTTTAACTACATATTTTAATGCTTCTGATGCTAAAATGGCATATCTCCTCAGAGATAAAGACCCTCAGACTATGAGGGATGCATTTAGGGTGGCTATAAATATTGAAAGTAACAAAAGAGCTTATGGGAAATATGGTAGGAGGGAAGAACCTACACTTTTAAAAAATCCTAAGAATAAGACTGAGAAGGTTTTGGCTACAAAGCCTAAAGATGATGAAAAATGGGAAAAGGTTTACAGTACCTTGAAAGACAAAGAAAATTGTTGCTAAGCAAGAGAAGGGTATAGGAAATGAAAGGCAACCTTATAATAAAAATGATAGGCCGCCTAGATTGCAAAATTATCCTTACAATACAAATTGGAAAGATGGAATACCAATCTTGCCTGGCCAGAAACCTAAAAATGATCAGCATACGCTAGACCCCTTGCAGAAACATTCAGTGAATCTAGTAGCAGATAGACCATGGTGTGAAGTGTGTGAACATCCACATGATCAAAATTATTGCGGTGTTGCTCAGTTGCTTGTTGCTGAGGAAGTAGAAGAAGATGTTCATGATCAAACATTAGAATATGAGCAAGATGATGTAGATGTTTGTATGGCTAGATCATACATTGTTGAGGCAGAATGTTCCTCTGATGATGAAATATAGGAAGCTGATGTGGATAATCAGAGGCATAGAAGTGAGGTGTACCATCAACAAATTTTTTCTAATGAGGAAGGTGATTTTGATCATAATGCTTGCAATATGGAACAGGCTGAAGATTCAATGTCCTTAAGGTGACCGTCAGAAGAAGAGATTGCAAGATTGACTGAAGAAATGGCTGCTCAAATGAGAAGTTCACTTCAACTGAGAAATAGAACTGTGGGTGGTGAGTAGGGTAAACCTGTTGGCTTGTTTATTAAAGAGCAAAAGGATAAAAACAAAGGTGTTAAGGTTGACAACAAAAAAGGATGTTGTAAAAGTCAAAGAAGTTAAGAGTGATAAGGTTTGGGAAAAAGGAACAAAAACCCAAAGCCTCAAGAAGATGTGACAGCATCGTTGGTGAAGACCAAGGTAATTACAAAGGTAGTTGAACTTGTTGCAGAGGATAAGAAGCAAAAGAAGCTAGGAGGAAGTAATCAACCAGAGAAAAAGGAAAATGATGAAGGTATGATGTCTAATTTTCCTAAATATACACCTGTAGATATGTTTCATGTGCTTTCACAGGTTAAGGTAACTGTACCTTTACTAGAAATAATGAGAATAAATGAAAATACAATAGCCTTGATTACAGATGTTGCTGGTAATAAGACTAAACATGAAAGTGGTAAAGAAGCAAAGGATAAAGAGAAAGAAAAGGAAGTGGAGGGAATTGTGTCACAAATTCCCCCTGTGTATTTAGGAAATTATATTAACATGTGCCTTGAAAACATAACCCCTTTTTTCTTTAGTGTGGATATAAATGGAAAAACTTTAAGGAGCTATATGATAGATTCAGGGGCATCAAATAATGTTATGCCAGTCAAAAGAATGGAGGCAATAGGCTTGACAGTAGATACTGCTCAAGGTAAATGTTATGCTATGGATTCAAGAGAAGTGCCAGTTATTGGAACTATCAGAGCATTGCCTTATAAATTGACTCGGTACCTTGACAAGGATTTAGTCATGACCATATTCGTTGCAGACATCCCACCTCATTTTGGAATGCTTTTGTCAAGAAAATGGAGTGCATCAATGGGGGGTAATATGCAATGTGATTTTTCATTTGCTACTTTCTCCATTGATGGTAAGGATGTCAAAATTGAAAGAGAATCAAAAGTACCTCATATGATTAAGCATGGCCCGATTGAGAATATGATATGTTTTATTAACAGTGGTATAGATGAATTTAGGGTTGAGGAATTCCCTAGCAATTGTGATAAGCCTACTACATTGATTGATACATAAATAAAACAATTGTTAGAATCTAATGACTTGTGGACTATGTATTTTGATGGTGCAAATTCAAAGGAAGGATCTAGTGCAGGCGTCCTGTTACGATCACCAAGTGGAAAGACATTCAGGTTCTCTTTCACTTTATTATTTGAATGCACAAATAATGTGGCAAAGTATGAAGCCTTGTTATTGGGGTTGAGATTGGCTAAAAAACATGGGATCAAGAAGCTCAAGGCAATTGGGGATTCCGAGCTTGTGGTCTCCCAAGTTAGATCCAAGTATGTATCAAAGAAAAAGAGGTTGAAACAGTATAGGAATGTTGTTTGGGATGAATTGGAGAGTTTTGATGCATTTGGCATAGGATGGATGGAGAGAGGTCAAAACAAAGTGGCAGACCTATTAGCCAACATTGCATTAAAACCAGATGATATGACTTATGCTGGAATTTCAAAGGTTGAGGTGCAAACCAAGCCATCTGTCCTTGATAACATAAAAAATTGGCAAATTTTTGACAATGATGATGATATATTAAGGTATTTGAATTGTGTGGGAGAGTATGAAAATCATGAAATTGACTTTGGAGCTTTTGTTGAAAATGTTGATGGTAAGGATACTATATTTGGAAATGAGGTCATTCAATTAAAGACAAACACAATTCCCAAGGGTCTAGTTGTACTAGAAAGAGTGTTTGATAATCAAGATAAGACAAAGGCTAATCATACTATTTCTCATCCTGATGACTTGGAAGAGATAAATCTTGGAATAGAAGCATCCCTAAAGAAGGTATATATTGGAAGGAAAATGTCACCAAAAGTGAGAAGGATGCTAATTGACTTATTAAGGAAGTTTAGGCATGTGTTTGCATGGTCCTATGATGACCTTAAGGCATACAGGGAGGATCTTTTCCAACATGAGATTCCTTTGCGTGAGGATGCCAAGCCATTCAGACAAAAGCAAAGACCTATTAATCCCACCTTGGCCCCCAAAATGCAAGAAGAATTAATGAAACTAAGGGATGCAGGGATCATCAAGCCGATCAAACATTCATCCTGGGTATCAAACTTGGTACTAGTAAGGAAGAAAAATGGAGACATCAGGGTATGTGTAGACTTCAAAAATTTGAATGTGTCTTCACTAAAGGACAATTATCCATTACCCAATATGGAAGCCATGTTACAAAGAGTGACAGGCTGTGAATTAATGTCTATGATGGATGGTTTTTCTGGATATAATCAACTCATGGTCAAAGATTCTAAGTAGTTTAAGACGACTTTCACTACACCATGGGGAACATATGTTTATGTAAGAATGCCATTTGGTCTAACAAATGCAGGGGCTACTTTTCAGAGAGCCATGGATGTGGCATTCTCATATTTCATTAACTTGTTTTTGGTGATCTACCAAGATGACTTAACAACGTATTCTAAAAAGGAAGAGGATCATTGTGAGCATATGGAAAAGATATTCATTAGAGCCTTGGAGTATGGCATTTCTTTGAATCCAAATAAATGTGTGTTTGGAGTACTAGAAGGAAAACTATTGGGACATATAGTTTCCAAGGATGGAGTAAAAATTGATCCAGAAAGGGTAATTGCAATTGATAAAGTTCCACAACCTCGAAATGTCAAAGGAATACAATCTTTCTTTGGACAAATAAATTTCTTAAGGAGGTTTGTGACAAATTTTGCTGAGATAGTTCACCCTATTTCCAAAATGCTCAAGAAAGGAGCCAAGGTTGAATGGGATGAGGAGCCTGTGTAGGCCTTCCAAGCCATTAAGCAATCAATGAAGGAGGCTCTTGTGTTAAGAACCCCTAATTTTTCCAAACCTTTACAGATTTTCTCATTTGCTTCTTTCCACACAATTGTAGCTGTGTTGTTGCAAAAGAATGCAGAAGGTTTTGAACAACCTATAGCCTTTTCCAGCAAATCTCTACAGGCTGCAAAACTTAAGTATGATATAAATGAAAAATAGGCATATGCACTGGTAAAGGCAGTAAAATATTTTAGGCCTTATTTGATGGGAGCTACTATAATTGCATATGTGCCTAGTGCTACTATTAAGGACATTTTCACACAGCAGGAGGTGTCAGGAAGAAGGTGTAGGTGGATAAATAGGATTAAGGAATTCAATATTGAGGTCCAGATTACTAAACTGGTGAGAGGACAAGGATTGGACAAGCTCATGGCCCAAAGTAATCTGTAAGCAAATTAGATAAATTTTCTAGAAGAGGAAAATAGATCTCACATATGTGATATGGAGCATTCTGAATGGTATAGAGATGTGATATATTATTTGCAGAAAATGAAATGTCCTGACAACTTGAGTGAAAATGAGAAAAGGACATTGAAGTTACATGCTATCAAATATGTTATCATAGATGGAAAGCTCTGGTGGAGAAATGGAGAAGGTGTCATGCTAAAGTGTGTTGACCAAAATCAAGCACAAGGACTTCTCAGTGAGATGCATGGTGGAGTTTGTGGAGGGAATTATATGGCTAAAACAACTGCACATAAGATAATGAGGGCTGGATTTTGGTGGCCTACAGTTTTTAAGGATGCACACCAACTAGTGAAGACATGTGATGCTTGTCAGCGTTTCTCTGGTAAGTTAAAGTTTTTTGGTAATTTGCCTCTAAAACCAGTTATAGTACAAGCTCCATTCTAGTAGTGGGGTATTGATTTTGTAGGAGAGATAGCATGTAAATCTAGTGGAGGTCACTCATGGATATTGGTGGCCACTGATTATTTCACCAAGTAGGTGGAAGCAATTCCAACAAAGAAAGCCACTAGTAAAGTGGTAATTGACTTCCTGATGAGCAACATCTTGACTAGATTTGGATGTCCAAAAAGGATTGTGTCAAAAAATGCAATGTGTTTTAGATCTGAGGAATACATTGAATTTTGTGAGAAGTGTGGCATCCAAATTTCCTATTCATCACCATATCACCCATAGGGAAATGGACAAGCAGAATCAAGCAATAAAAGCTTGATGAAGATTATTAAAAGAATCCTGGATCAAAATAAAAAGGCTTGGGATTCTAAGCTGAGATTAGTAGTCTGGGCAGATAGGGTAACTGTGAAGAAGGCAATAGGTTGTGCCCCATTTGACTTGGTTTATGAGATAAATGCTAGGTTTCCCCAAAATAATTTAATGGAAATGTATAAGTTTGCCTAGATGTATGATAATGAAATTGATGATGAGATGCAATTGAGAGTGAAAGCTCTTATAGAATTAGATGAAACCAGGAGGGAAGCTCAAAAGAGAAATGCAAAGTTGCAGTTGCAAGTAAAGAATTTGTATGACAAGAGGACAACTGCAAGGAGTTTCAAAGATGGAGATTTGGTTTTATTGTGGAATGCTAGATTGGAAGATAAAGGGAAACATGGGAAATTTGATGAAATCTGGTTGGGTCCATTTTTTATTAATGGTAAGTGGGGTGAAGATTCGTACTTCCTCCAAGATATGACAGGGGATATTCTTGAACTGCCAGTTCATGGATAGTTCTTGAAGTTATACTTCACTTGAAGTATTCTTTTCCATGAATAGTAGTTTAGGTTTGTATATTTTGTATATATCTTATACATAGTTTGGGTTGTTTTGTCTGAACAATCCCCTATTGGTTGTCTTTGCATCTTGGTCTACTCTACCTGAGATTTTGATTTCTCGCTTCATTCTAGTGGAATGAATGTCCCCAACTGGAGCCACTGATGGAACTTCAAATTTTTGCTCCTTATGTTTCACTCATGCCCTACCTTATGTCACTGGTCTTTCATGGTGTTAGAAAATTTCTAAGGGTTGGGGTTTTAGCTTTGTTTGCATGTCAAAACCCTTGTGTTTATTTTACGCCTTGGTTGGGATCTATTTTGCTGTTACTTTTTGAGGGGATTTAAAAAATCTTATGTCTTATCGTTTCATCTAGGCTGGGTCCCTTTGGTCTCAAATATTTTATTTCCTCCGTAGGGTTTTATTTTCCTAAGTCTTGGTTGGTCCGGTGTTTCATCTTTTAAAAACAACTTATGTTGTTTACCATCTGCCTAGTGATGTCCCCTTGTTCTTTTAATAAATGTTTTATTTTGCAAAGGGATCAAATTCGCGCTACCGTTGATCAACTGCCTTTTGATCTCAGTCGTTGCCTGCTATCCCGCAATGACCCCACCACACTACTTTGGTTGATTGTGATATCACGGGTGGGCGCCATGTGTCCTTTCTGGTGAGGCCGATGGGGATAGGCTTGGCTGACCGTCGATCAATTATCATCAGATATCAACAGTTGCCCGCCATCGTGTGATTAAAAGTTACAAGGTTTTTATTGATCGCAATATCACGGGCGGGCGCCACGTGTCTCATTTGATGAAGCCGAAGGAATAAAGGAAATATCGTGGAACATTAATCCGGCCTTAAATACATTAAAAGGCGGGTTACTAAAGTGCTCTTAAGGTGCACATGTTTTAAATCAACAGATCTATTATAATCTTGGTGGGAAAGCTGCTCGATGGTTAATGATAAGGTTGTTGACTGTGTTGATGGAACAAGATCACCGCTATTCAAGATCTACGGTTGCCCACCATCACGTGATCAAAAGTTGCAGGATCTTTACTAATTGCGATATCGTGGGCGACCACCACATGGAATTCCTTTGTAGTGTATGGTATGGTGGGCCCCTTATTGCCACGTTGGCGATTGTGTTAGCTTGTTTTGAAGGCAGTCATTTGATCATTTGATCTAACTGAAGGATTGATGACTAGAATTTAAATATGTATCAAATATGGTTGGAGTCGTTCGTGTAGCGCGTGAGTGAGCTTTAATGGAGGATGAGACACTTATTGGCATGATTTGATTGAAATAAAATCAATTCTCCTATTTTATTTGTATCACAAGGCACTCAAGTTTTTTACAAAGCAGTTTCAGAGCCGAAAGCAAAGTTGTGGATTTTTGCAGCCAGAATTTGGGGACTTCCGCAAAAAAAGCCATGAGTTAATTTCTATGCTTCCCGGTCATTCTGCACTTGAATTTGGAAAAATATTTGTTGTGCTTGACATTGAGCTTGTTGATAAACGTGTTAGGGCTATTGTTTAATTATAGTTGTGAGAAATTATAGTGTTTTGTTCTGTAATTTCCTATTTCTAGTTAGTCCTAGCTATTTGAAGTGTAACATTATAAAGAGGCCCTAGTTTCTCCAAGATGGCACCGCCAAAGCAACACTCTGGCCAAATTGACTATTTCAAAAGAAACCTATATGATGATTTCCTGGATCAATTTCCCTTGTCAACAAATGATAGAAAGAATGGATTGGTTCTGATGCGAGGGAAAATCCTAGGGGAGGGGTTAGTATATAATTGCTCGAACATAGCTGATGCTAGGGTTCCCCTCACAGGTTTGGAAATGTTCAGATTATGGTATGGACAGAGGAATTTGCCTCACCCTTTTTCATATGGATAGCTTATGATAAGCTATTAGATATTGTGCACAAAATGGATCCGAAGTATAATCCATTGTTGGAGTTCAATCCATACCATAAGAAAATTGATTTTCTAATGGAGAACTTCAAGGAAATTATGGGCACATTGAGGACCAAAAAGATAAATTTAGATTTGAGTTTGGGTGTACAAGAACACGGTGCTAGGCCAATTGAAACAAGGCCAACATACTAGCCTACAGAAAAGTGGCCCATTTACAGGAGGAAAAAGGATGACAACAGTGATGAAGCAGAAGTGGATAGAAAAAGAAAGCAAATAATGAAGGTGCCTTCACAACCAGGTCCAAAATTCAAAGTGCCTGGGGCAATTAAAATCATTGATTTAGAATCATCACCAAAAGATAGTCCCTCATCACCCTCGTCTGAGCCAAGCAATAAAAGGAAAAGAATTGATCAACCATAGGAGGGTCTAATGGATAAGATTATTGTTACTAATCATGACATGCAGGTTGGTGTGCCTTCCCCTCCTAGACCAGCTGAATTAGTCTTATCTGATTTAGATATGAAAGGAAAAAGTGTACAAGATGCAAGGATGTAAACATGTAAGAGAACTAAGACCTGACAGGTCAGATTAGGAGAATGATGAGGAAGTAAAAGCTGAATTAATGGAAGAATTCAAGAATATCACTTCTGAGGAAGGCAAAAAATTGGTAAGTCAAGCTGGTGTATTGATTCTGCCTGAATGGGACATTACAGATGTTGTGGCCTTTAATGCTATTATGAAGTCCAAGCATCCCTTGTAGGACTCTAAAGAAGAAATCAAGGCAACATTGCAATATTCTGCCTTTAGTGAGGAATATGAAACTTTGGCAATTTGGGCACTGGCCCCTCAAGGAAGAAAGACAAATATTACAGATATTAATCCAAATTTCAGAGGAGGATTAATAATAAAGAGAGCTTCAAAGACCTCAACCACCGAGACCACTAATTTGATTGTGAATGTGGCCAAATTGGCCCAAAAGACTGTTGAAAGGGAGGAGGTTGAAAAGAAGAGCCTAATGGAGAAGTATAACCTTCTGATTGAGGAATACAACAAGATGCAACAAAAGAAT
Organism: Sequoia sempervirens; assembly: GCA_007258455.2. Lineage (NCBI taxonomy): Eukaryota > Viridiplantae > Streptophyta > Pinopsida > Cupressales > Cupressaceae > Sequoia > Sequoia sempervirens. The sequence continues at coordinate 55,903 of VDFB02266453.1, forward strand.
GTTGAGTTGCAGACTGAGATGGAAAGGTTCAGGTATAGACAAATTGGGGAGACATCAAGTGCTCCAGGGACCAGTACATTACCTTCCATAACAGGGTCAGTGCCTCCTGCTTCTCCAATTGTTTCCACACTAGGGTCTCCAAGTCAAAATATTTTTGTCACCCCTCCTTTAGAACAAATTGATGAAGAAACAGAGTGCTTTGTTGATCCTACAAAGAAGCAACTCATGCAAATAATTGATGAATTACATGCATCTTTGAGGGTAAGTGAGGAGGGATCTTTCTCAAGGAAAAAGGAGATTGTTACTACTGTCTTGAGGCATTTAAATGAAAAGGTTGATAATAATTTTTTTTTTAGATTGCAAGAATCGGGTAGCACGACCCCATATAAACTGCAGTGCGCCTGGTAAACTTTTTAACATGACCGACAACACTGGTGCGACACGCCCTCTGGTACCACGAGGGTGGGGGAAACTAGACCTCATGACCAACCTCCTACAACATGAAAGATTTAACCAACATAGCTAGGGCCCTAACCTGAAAAGGTTGATAATAAGTTGCTATCTATACATTCTTTATATTCTTTGTTGTTGGATGCAATAAAGAATATTGATAGGGATCAGGAGATAGTGATACCATTAATTGAAAATTGGATCCCTAGGGCTAGTGATTTGGATGTCATGTATAAGTCCTCAAGGTTTGATACAAATAACAGGCCCCAATCATTAAAGCCTACTCATGTGTTAGTAAAATCATTGCAAGGTTTTCAGATCCTACCAGATGATTTAAGTAGGAAGATCAGGGAATTGGTGAAGAACTTCAATGATTGGGGTAGCACATTGTTACATGATATAATTGATGAACAGGGGAAAATTAGGTCACTCCAACAGTGGCAGGATCAAGCAAGTGAAGTCATCAATGATCAAATTAAATTAATTTGTGATGACTTAGATTATGATTTGTTGGTGAGCTGTATGGATAAAATCATTAGTACTAGCTCATTTTTGGAATCTTTTGAAAGGGATACAAATCAGGTAGCGGTAAAGTACACACCTTATAATGCCAAGGTGAATGAGGTAATTAATTTTGACTAGCCGACTGATGAAGAATACCAAAAATGGGTAACTAAATATTTGATTGAGGAAGAATAAAAGAATGGACTACTAACGGGTGGTAAATTAGATGCTACAGTTACAACAGCTTCCAATTTTTCTTTGATGGCAGTCTCGGTGTGGGTTTCTCGTGGTTTTTTGTTATTGCCTCAAATTTTCTCAGCTGGCATGATGAACAAGAATATTCTCTAGGGTGATTGTTGCTATAACAATTTTTGGAATATCACTAGGTGTGCCAATTGGCTGGTGACATGTGTACTTTCTAGACTAATGCTTGTTTGTGCCTTCATTCTCTATAAGAAGGATTTCAAGGCCAAAAGTACGGGTTAGCAAGTTAGACAATTTTTGGTCGAGTCTAGGTGAAGTTATAGAGCAAATTATAAAGTCCAATGGTTTTATAGAGAAATGCAATTTAGGTTCTGGGTTATTCTATAATAGGTTTTGAATTCATGGGGATTTAATGTTGTATAACAATACTAGCATTTGAGTTGAAATGATAAATTCAAACTCATGTCTCTCCACTATACATGCATATCTAAATTTTGAATAAGATGACTAAGGGTTGTTTCATTCATCTCACTGTTGTGGTGTGTATGATCCTTATTTTAGCTTTAATTCAAGGAATTAATTAAATTTTTTGAATGGGATTATAGGCAGATATGTTCTGTATAAGGATTTGATAAGTTGTATTGGGTTATAATTCATACTGATGAAATTGTAATGCGATATTGTTAGGGATCTTATATGTTATGTATTAAATATGTCATGAACCTTTAGATGCTTATGAATTTGACTCCGGTAATGGATATATGGCAATGATCTAAGTCGTACTTATTTGTATAATTCAATATTTGTTTGTCTTTTCCTAGAGCTTGCTACAAATTGCAAATCAAATGACTATCTCATACTGTGGATTGTGTTGTAATTATCTCATGCTCCAAATAGTTGATACAATTGATGAATATCCAATTCTATTCAATATTGTCCTATTGTGTTGAGCTATTAAGTGAGATTATCTGTTATTATTAATGTTGTTTATAATGATGGTGCAGAGGTTGTAAACACATTAAGGGATCACCCTCCCAGGTCTTGTAGAGCCCGAAGTGTAGGGGGATTTTTTTTAAAGTCCTCGTCAGTTGGTCCAGGTCCTTCGAGCTGCCCTTGATTGGAATTGGCAATTCCATAGGTAGATTAGAAGACAAACCTAGTTACATTGTAAAAAACAAACCAACACTATTTCCATGATTACTTTATTACCTTTATATTTTTGAAGCCCTGTAATGAAGTTCATGGATACCTCTTCCCACTGTTGGTTAAGTATAAGTAAGGGTTGCAAGAGACCCAATGTCTTAATTATCTCTCGTTTATTTTTTTGATAAACCAAACATTCAGCTTCGTATTTTTAGCATCACCTTTTAACCCTTCACCAAAAAAATATTACTTGACTCAATGATATGTAGTCAAAAATATGGAATGACCACCAATTGGAGACTCATGAAGTTTTGTGAGAATCTTGTGTTTAAGAGTAGAATTCTTGTAGAGATACAATTACTTTATACCACAAAGTATCTCCCTTCCAAAAAAACTTGTCTGAGCCATTGGGATCAATTTGTAACTGTTGAATGAGATTTCTTGTAGCAACATCATTCTACCACTTAGCTTTGGCTTCTACCACCCAATCTACTTGTAACATTGAAATGACACTCAATAAATATTCATCTTTCTCATCATTCCTAAAAAGTTTGTCTACCACAACATTTTCTCCCCTTTCTTATAAACAATATCAAATTCATATCCCAACATCTTAGTGACCATTTGTGTTGCTCCTCAGAAGATAATCTTTGTTCCAAAAAATATTTTAGGCTATCATGATTTGTCTTAACCTTGAAGTCGCTACCCATTAGATAAGGCCTCCATTGTTTTATTGTATGAATAATGGCTAGCATTTCCTTCTCATGAATAGGTTTGAGTTGATTATTACCCTTTAATTGACAACTCTCAAAAGTAATTGGTAGACCCTCATGTATGAGAACTGCTCCTATACCATTTCCTAAATCATCACATTCCACAATAAAATCCTTGGTAAAGTGTGGAGTGGCTAGCACTGAGTTTATACAAATTTAGCCTCCTTCAATCTCTCAAATGTTGTATTAGTGGACAATAATGTTCCAATGAAAAAAATCCTTCTTCAATAAAGTTGTGAGGGGTGTTGCTATATGGTCATAATTCTTCATAAATATTCTTTAGTATCTAGTCAATCCAAAGAAAACCCCTCAATTTCTTAATAGTTTTGGGAATAGGCCATTCTACGATAACCTTAACTTTGTTAGGACCCACCTTTACTCCTTCATGTGAAACTATTTGTCCCGAGTACTCTACCTCGTTGAGACCAAATGCACACTTGGAAGACTTGGCATAGAGTTGAATATCTTCGATAACTTGTAATGCTTGATCTACATGATGCAAGTGTTCTTACCATGACTTTCTATAAATCAATATATCATCAAAGAACATTAATACAAACTTCCTCAAGGATTTCTTAAAAATGGAGTTCATCAAACTTTGAAATGAATATGGTGCATTGGTAAGACCAAATGGCATCACCGGAAACTCATAATGACCCACATGAGTCTTAAATGTTATCTTATAAATATATTCCTCATTATTTCAAATTTGGTGATAATCTGATCTAAGATCTAACTTTGTAAAATGCATAGCTCAAATAGGAAACTTATCTTTGATGGTGTACATGTTGAGCACTCTATAGTCTAGGCACATGTTCCAAGTTTCATCCTTCTTAATCACCATCACCATAGATGAGGAGTAAGCACTTTGTCTATGCTTGATAATACTTGCCTCTAACATCTCCTCAATAATATTTTCAATCTCTTATATATATATATATATGGGTACTTGCAGGACTTGATATTGTGTGGTTGACTCCATAAAACTTGTTGTACATCATGATCATGATCCCTCTTAAGAGGAAGTCCTCTAGGAATATCTTTGAAAACCATTAAGTGATGACCAATGGTTACTTGTTAATTGTGATATGGGTGGGAGCATTAGAGGGATATAATTCTAATAAACATAATTGGCCACAAATCAATCAAATCCTTTATTAAGCATCTTTTGTATTTGATGAGAAGTTACCATTTATGGGGACTTTTCCTTCAACCCTCTTAGTTGTACCTCCTTTCCTTCTTATTGGAATCTCATGAATAGTTCTTGGAATTTTATCTCAATTATTCCCAAAGTAGTAAGCCATTGTACTCCCAAAACAATATTTATTGCACCCATGAAGATAACATACATTGGGTTGTCAAGGTGGTATTCTCCCATGGATAATTTAATATTATTAATTTTTCTCAAACTAATAGTACCACCATCTGCAATCAATACTTGAAACTCTACAGTTGGGTATATAATTTTTTTTTAGGCAAGTAGCATCTTCCTAATTTTTTTGTTAATCCTTCAATGATATTTTTGTGTTATCCAACTCTATTAATAATTGCACTTGACATCTTCCTAATAATATATTTAATATCAAATAATAATATAATTAATATGAATCATACATGTGGCATATATATAGCATCTCTATTAAAAATCTCCATGCAAGCATCTACCAACTAATCCAAGTGAATATTTCTTGTCGGTGTGGATGAATCCTTAGAATTTGTTAAGGTTTTATAAAAAAGGTATAGGTTATTTATTTGTATATTGTAGTAATAAGAACATGCATAATCTATAGGTTGTACCATAGGGTATGAGGCACTGACAAGTGTGCTCCCATAACATTGACTAAAATTTTATATCAATGGCCAACCTCTACTAATTAAGTTTCACTATGAATCTAGTAGGAATTCACTACTACCAACACTAAGCCAACTCTTACCTTATGACCCATAAATAGCCCTCCCTTGCCAAAAAGTTGTTTCTTGTGACCTCAAAGTGGGTTTTCTTTTTACAAGCAACTAATCTTAAAAAACAAATGGTGGTTTTGGAGGAATCAATAGCAATTTCATTAGTGTGATAATTAAGAAATATGTTTACCAATATGACTTAAAAGATCATTTTTTAGATCATCGATTAACATACCTAGCTCACATTTTGTGATACCTTTTATGCTTCCAAAGGAGACATGCTTCCCAAGATATCGTCTTATAGATCAAGAATATCTTAAATAATTCCTGCATATATAACAAATGCCATCAAATCTTAATTTAGAAATATCTCCACCCCTATAAGATTTAAATATTGGGAGAATATGTCTCAACCTTGCAAATGCATAAGGTACTATTGATACATCAGTGTAGGGGGGTACCCCCAGGCCCTGCAGGGGTTCATGGGGCTCATCCCCCCCCGATCTGCCCTTGAAAGCCACATTATATGTATATTTTATTATTGTAAATTTGGACCATTCGTCATTAGGTTTCATATCTAACAGTTGATATTTTGTTGGCTTGACTTGCCCTAGAAGGCAACCCTATTTTATGAGGGAATTATATTACAACTGTGTATTGTAATGTATTTTGAGAGTTTGATAGTGGTTGTGTTGCCTCTGGATCTCTAGTTGGTGCTACTCTTGCGAGAAGGTTGCTCTACAAGTATATTGTAATCTTTGTGATTTATGAATAATATATTGGGAAGCTTTTGGAGTGTGAGGTTTTTCTCCCATAAGGATTTTCCCCATGTAAATCACTGTGTTGTGGTATGCATGATATTTATATCTATTTATGTTTATGTTTTTGAAAATGTTAAAGATCTATAAAATTTTTGCATTATTCTCCTCTCAAGATTAGTGTGGGAAGTTATTTTGCTACTTTAGCTTCCTTACAAGTGGTATTAGGGCTTGATCACCTTTGGTTTCAGTTGTGGGTTGTTGAGTTTTTTTAACTAATCCAAATTTGAGTGGGAGTTTGTGTAGAAGACACTTTGTGATCTTGTTGCAGAAATTTTTAGATGGCAAGTTCATCGAGGAGAATAGAGGTGGAATTTTTTTTTGGAAATAATTTTGAAATGTGGAAGCTGAAGATGGAGGATTTGTTGATAGATCGAGATTTGTATGATGTTGTTGATGAGAATGTTTCAAGGTTTGCAGATCCTACTCAGGCTGCTCAATATGATGTGGACTATAAAGCCAAGGGTCTAATCAGTTTGTGCTTGGAAACTCTATTTTAATCAATGTCCATGAAGAGACCTTTGCACAAAAACTATGAAAGAAGTTTGGTGAGATGTATCAAGCCAAATATTTATTGAACAATATTTTCTTAAGGAAGAAAATGTATTCCTTGAGAATGGAAGAGGGTGGATGAATTATAGACCACCTGGAAGCATTCAATATGTTGGTGGCTTAGTTGGCATCATTTAGTGTCAAAATGCATGAGGAAGAGAAATGTCAGATCCTGCTTTATTCTTTGCTTGATTCGTGGGATTCTCTTGCTATGGCTATTGGGAGTATTTCTATTATATTGAAGGTTGAAGATGAGGTGGGTTCATTGATTTCCGAGGAGATGAGGAGGAAGGTATCCATCAATGCCAAGGAGGCCCTGAATGTTCATGGAATACCTAAGGAAAAAGGAAAGAAGAATGAGAAGCCTGACAAATCCAAGTACAAGGGGAGATCTAAGTCTCTTGGAAAGTCCAAAGTTATTTGCTAGAATTGTGGTAAGCCCAGACATGTTTGTAAGGACTACAAAGAAGAAAAGAAGAAAAAAAAGAAGAAATTTGATTTTGATTCTGAGTCTGAGAAGGAAGATGGTGACGCATTCATTGCAGCTTTGGAAACTCGTGTAGGTAATGATGCATGATTAATTGACTTAGGTACATTTTTCCATATGACCTTTAATAGAGATTGGTTTTTTGGATATGAAGAATTTGATGGAGGTAAGTTGTACTTGAGTGATGATTCTCATTTAGACATTGTTGGTTGTGGTAAAGTTAAAAACAAATTTCTTGATGGTAGAATAAAAAGGATTAATGGTGTGTTGCATATCCCTAGTTTAGCACGATATTTGTTATCTATGAGCAAACTAATAGATGTAGGCATGTGCAAGTAGTATTTTTTGATGCAGGATGCAAGATGGTCAAAGGTGCTATGGTGATTGCTAGAGGTGTTAGATATGGCACATTGTATAAGCTTGATGCATGCATTGTTGAGTGCAATAATACTTATGTGAAAAGCAAGTATGTGGAAGAAGTGATGGTTTCATCTTCAACAAATGGTCATGGATTTTGGGTACCTAAGGGTGCTCTTTCTTCTGAATCAAAGTTACTTATAGAGAAAACTATGTTATGGCACCAAAGACTTGGCCACATTGGAGAAAAGGGTCTAAGAACCTTGAAAAATAAAAACCTCGTTGAAGGTTTGTTTGATTGTAATCTTGAATTTGATTTATGTGAGCATTGCATTCATGGAAAACAAAATCGCGTTTAGTTTTACTCGAGTTTTCATAAATCTTATGGTATATTGGATCTTATTCACTTTGATGTGATTGGTTATGTAGATGTTCCTTCAATTGGTAAATACACATATTGTATTTCATTTATTTATGATTATAGTAGAAGGACATGGGTATATTTTTTAAAGAGTAAATATGAAGTTTTCAGTTGTTTTAAATAATTTAAAGTAATGGTTGAGTTGCAAAATGGAAAGAAAATAAAATGTTTGAGGACTGATAATGGTGATGAATTTTTCTCTAATGATTTTGATAGATTTTGTAAAGACTGTGGTATTCATAGACAAAAGAAAACTCCATATTCTCCACAACATAATGGAGTTGTAGAAATAATGAATAAGACACTGATGGAGAAGGCTACGAGTATGTTGAGTGGTGCTGGTCTAGAATAAATGTTTTGGGCTGAAGTTGTTGCCATGGCTTGTTACCTGATTAACAAGTCTCTTACATCAACTCTTGTTGATAAGATGCCTATAGAGGCATGGTCAGGTCACAAGCCTTCAATAAGACATCTTAGAGTTTTTGGTTTTGAGGCATATGCACATGTGCCAAAGGAGAAGCGAAAAAAGTTGGAGAATAAGGCTATGAAATGTATCTTCATCGGACACAATTATGGTGTAAAAGGATACAAGTTTTGGGATCCTATTTCACATAAGGTAATACATAGTAGAAGTGTTATTTTTAGAGAAACTAAGCCTTCTTTTGTTGCATTACAACCACAACAAATTAAACAAGAAGATGTGATTAAATTTCCTTCTACACCTAAGAAAGTTGAATCGAGGCCCATGGATAGACAAGAAGTTGAGGAGAGCTCATCTAGCTCTGAATCTTCAGAAGAGGAGGAAGAACCTCCAACTTAGCTTGTTTGTAGGTCTACAAGGCATAAAAAATCACTTGAAAGGTATTAACTTGATGATTGGAGATATATTTTTGCTTTGAATACTAACATGGATGAACCCATATCACTAGAAGAGGCATTAGGTATTAATGATGTAGAATCCTCGAAGATTGTTATGGATGAAGAAATGGTAGCTTTGAAAAAGAATGATACATGGGGTCTTGTACCATTGCATGAAGGATGGAAACTTGTCGGTTACAAATGGGTGTTCAAGAAAAATATTGGTTTAGATGGAAGTATTAAGAAATACAAAGCAAGGTTGGTTGCAAAAGGTTACTCTCAAGTTGAGGGTGTTGATTATGGTGAGATATTTTCTCCTGTTGCAAAAATGGCATCCATTAGATTTTTGCTTTCTATTACTGTTGCTTATGATTTAGAGGTTGAGCAAATGGATGTGAAAACTTATTTCCTTCACGGTGACTTGGAGGAGGATATTTATATGACACAACTAGAGCACTACATGGTGAAAGGTAAAAGTAAATTGGTTTACAAATTGAAGAAATCTTTGTATGGCCTAAAACAGAGTCCCAAGATGTGGTACCAGAAATTTGATACATATGTGTTGAGTTTGGGATTTGAGCATTCTAAATTAGATCATTGTGTTTATTATAAAACCGATGGCGATTGTTTCATGTTTATTGTATTATATGTTGATGATATGGTATTTATTGGTAGAGGGAAAGGTATGAATTCAAAATTGAAATCTCAACTTGCTACTAAAATTGAAATGAAAGATCTTGGTGCAACTAAACACATTCTTGGGATGGAAATTAAAATAGATATAGTGAATAGAAAGCTATGGCTTGGCCAAAGTAAGTATGTCAACTCAATTTTACAAAAGGTTTGATATGCAAGATTATAGACCATTGTGTGTTCCTATTTCAGTTGGAACAAAGTTATCTATTTCAGATTGTCCAAAATACCCATCAAAGATAGAAGACATGAGCAAAGTTCCTTACTAGAGTGTAGTTGGAATTTTGATGTATGCTATGGTTTGTACTAGACAAGACATTTCCCAAGCCATGGGATTTATTTCTAGATATATGTCTAATCCTGGTAGAGTTCATTGGGATGTAGCTAAAAGAGTCTTTAGAATATTTGTGTAATACCTCAAATTATTTCTTGTGTTATCATAGCAATATGACTGAAGATGAGATTTCCCTTAATATTCATGGTTGTGTGGATTCAAATTGGGCATGTGATGTTGATAGAAAAAGAACCACCAATGCTTATGTGTTTACTTTATTTGGTGGTGCAATTAGTTGGATGAGTAAGTGACAGGTTGTGGTTGCTTTTCCCACTACTAAAGCAAAGTATATGACAACTACCCATGCTTGTAAAGAATCCATTTGGCTTAAGAGAATGTGTTCAAATATTGGAATAAAACAAGGTGTAGTTACAATTTATTGTGACAGTCAAAGTGTGATATGTCTAGCCAAGAACCCAACATTTCATGCCAGGACCAAGCACATTGATGTACAATATCATTTTGTTAGAGATATGATCGAAGATGGTAGGGTGAAGCTGGTTAAGGTAGAGACTTTGATGAATGTTGTTGATTTGTTAACTAATACTATGAGCACAAAGAAGTTCAAATGGTGTTTAGAGACTATGGGCATCTCGACCCCTAGCAATTAAGATATGATGATTTTTACACCCTCCTGTTGCTCTTGCAAGGTGTTTAACAAGTGGAAAATTTGTCGGGAAAATATGTCTCAACCTTGCAAATGCATAAGGTACAATTGATACGTCAGCACAGGGGGGTGTAGGGGGGGTACCCCCCCTGCGGGGGTCCAGGGGGATCATCCCCCCTAGGCTAGGGGTTCAAGGGCAACACCTCCAAAATTAATCTATGTATATCTTATTATTGTAAATCTAGACCGTTCGATATTAGGTTTCATATCTAACGGTCAATATTTTGTTGGCTTGACTTTCCCTAGAAGCAAACCCTATTTTATGAGGGAATTGTATTATGACTATGTATTGTGATGTATTCTAAAAGTCTGATAACGGTTGTGTTGCCTTTGGATCTCTAGTTGGTGATACTCCTGTGAGAAGCTTGCTTTGCAAGTATATTGTAATCTTTGTATTTTTGAATAACATATTGGGCGGCTTTTTGAGTGTGGGGTTTTCCTCTCGGAAGGGTTTGCCCCACGTAAATCACTATTTTATGGTATGCATGATATTTATATCTATTTATGTTTAAGTTTCTAATGAATTTAAAGATTTGTAAAAGTTTTGCATTATTCTCCTCTCAATATTAGTGTAGGAAGTTGTTCTACTACCTTAGCTTCCTTACATTAAAACATCTATGCACTCACCAAAAATTCTTCTAAGGAAAAGAATAATTATAGTATCATTATTTAATCATGTTTGTCTTGTCCTTTGAAGAGAATGAAAATTATTTGAGATAATCCTCCAAAGTTTCCTCCTCTTGCTGCATCATACAAAAGATTTCATTTCAAACTTCCTTTGTCTTACAATACTCCTGATACTTTGTCAAGAACCTCTCTTTCATATCTTCCCATGTGTGAATAGTTCATGGCTCTAAGCCCATAAACCACCGTGATGTTGCATCCTTTAATGTAGTTGGAAACAACTTGAGTTTTTGAGCATCATTTTGGTAGTCATAGTTGTGACACAAGATATCAAACTCAAATAGAAACATGTTAGGATCCTCCATATAAAGTCCTCTAAAAATTGGCAAGCAGAATGAGGTATGTTTTTCATAGGAGCTTCTTTATTAGGATGGGAAATAGGAAATTCAAAAGTAACATGATTGTTATTAGCCAAAGCTCGATCATTGTTGTTATCATTATTATTATTTTCGGCTATGACTTCAAATGCATGAGGTGTATAAAAAGATGAAAACAATGTAGATTGCTTATGCTCTAGAGGCTTACCACTTTGCAATTCGTAGGATTCTTCAAATTGTTTGGAAAACTTTGGGGTAATGATTTCAGGTAATTCCTGTTGTGTGCTAGATGGTGAATCAAAATATAACTCAATAATAGTGGATTCGATTACACACTTCTCAAGACTAGGTTCAATTAGTTCCTTTTTCTATGGTTTCTTCATAGACATTGGCTTTAATCCCTTTTTAGGGTTTTCTTATTTTGTTGAGCTACTTCCTACACTTTGTTTAAAAAATCTACCTTTGTCATTTCTAACACAACTCATGCATCTATATGATTTAATACAACACAAACCAAGGGAAATTCCTAGGCAAGGTTGACAATTGCAATAACTTTCTCCTTGACGCACTAGTCCTAACTTAACTTATTTGATTAGTAGGCCTTTAACGCCTTTCCTCGACAAGGGTGCCAAAATGTTGGGACAAAAATATGATTATAAACTTTAAGGTTGTGGTTGAATTATTGGTGGGATATTTCAGTTTGTTCCTTGTATCAATCTAGGTCATAAAACTTGTGAAAGGCATCATAGCTATATGCTTAAGGGCTAAGAGAAACAAGTTTAAGTGAGAATGAAATGCATCTACAAATTCTAGAAATCCTTTAAAGTAAAAACTAATTACTAATTTGGCTATGTTTATGCGATAGAAACTACTACATGAACAAAGAGACAAGAGCCATATTGGGTCAATACTATTTTAGTCATTTTCTTGAATTGTGATAGATTATTAATAGAGAAAGGAACACATGAATAATTCAGAAACCAAACTCTCTTATCATATCAACAATACAAAAACTAGATTTTAATGAACTCTTAAAATTGAATCATATAATTCAAATCACACTTTCTAAAATTCAAATCAACCACAATTAAAGTTACCTAAATTATATCAAACCAAACTTACATATGTTTGAATCATAATTGCAAACACAAAATGAAGTTAAATTTAAACTAAAGGGAAATAAAACATAAAATAGAGAATATCACCGCCGCTTCCCCAAGGAGTGGGCCCTTGCTCTCGGTTCATAATGTGATTCAATTAACTACGAAACTTTGCAGAGCTTAGACAATTCTTTGTTCCATGAACAAAAGAGGTCTTTGATATTATATCCATTAAGTATAAAGATCCATACATATTTATAGGCATCTAGTTGATGAAAATTTAGTTATGTGGCCTACAACCCATAACTATTGTCAAAGTCTCATTAAATTTAAACCATAAAAAAGAAATAATTTAAGCCTTTATAGTTTAATATATAACATTTTTTTGCCATCAGCCTTAAACAAAAAAGATAATCATAGATTTTAGTGGCCCCTCCTCCGCATGTTCCTCCTCATAGTTGGCAATAGGAATTTATGTTCACAAATGCAACCGTTTGGATTAGATTTCCATTAATTTATTAACACCAAACTTATTTTTCCTTCTTCAAACATATTAATAATATTTTATTTTAAGTGGTTAATAAATGGCAAAGTGAAAGATTAGGGAAAAATTAAGGAATGAAAAAGGATTTTTAGGGACAATAATATGGACAAGTTTTTGGCTCATCACTTTGAAGCAACTCAATGTATTATTCAATAAACCAAAATTATAATAAACTTGTAGAGTAAGCCTTCATAGGAGTATCACCAACTAGAGATCTAGAGGAATTCTTATAGCTTAACCATATCTACAAAACTCTAGAAATCACCTCCATCTCAAGCACCCAATATATAAAGATACAAAACCTAGAACCTTCAAATAGTAATTAGAAATTCATGAGCTAAAACTAGCAAAAAATGGGCCCAAATGATTCCCTAATCAAAGATAACTTATGATGTGTCATAACACACATTATAAGTTGGTCAATAGATGTAACTCCTCCTTACTACTTTTTTATGTGTCCAATAACTTTTTACATTTCCAATGCAAACTTTTAGAGGCCCTAACTTTTGATATGATGGTTCAAGTGGACCCTTTTTAAAAAATTGAAGTAATTGTAGAGATCTATCTAGTTCAAGCACCACCGTAGGTAGTTTTGAGTAACTGAGAATTTTTATTTTAGCCAAAAACCAACCCTATAGCCCAAAAATATTATTTTCCATTTTAAAATATAAAAAAAATTCATTTTTTCTAATCTTAAAATTAGGAGCAAGGTCGAGACACCTTTCCCAATAATTCTACCTTCCACAAACCATTCCATATTATTGAAAAAATGCTAAAATTTTAAACTATGTCATACTTTTTCATCATGGTTCACAAACTCACAAACTATGCAACATTTAAAACAACTTGAAGTTTTCTCCTTTGTCCCTCTTTGTTTCATTTTGTCAATGGATTTGAAAAGTTTTATATTTTATGAACTCAACAACACCCATTCACATATTCTCTTCATGTCAGATCTTTTAGCTTCCTTGGAACTATGTCTAAGGTTCAAGAGGTTCTTAAACTTGCAAAATGTTTGACACCAATACTTAGTCATTTTTTCTTTCTTTCATGTCATATATTTGGGAAACCTTTTTATTTGTAAGGGCTTAGGTTTTGGGAGAACTAAGAAAATCATCTCTTAAGGTAGGCGGATCCCAATGATGGGGTCTTGATGGAGAAATAATGCTTGAAGTGTCGGGACTTGGGAGTTAGAAGAAAATCATGTTAAGAAGAGGAAACTGGATAGCTTGATAAGGGAAATGGATGAGCGTAGTGAATGTGAAGATAGAATGTGGGGATGTATAATTCAAGTAACTTGACAAAGATAAATGAAAAACTAAACTTGGGTAGATTGACATGCTTGAAGAGGAATTATAAAAGTCTAAAAAATTGTAAACTCTTAAAAAAATTAGCATACAACTTGCACACTTAGACATTTTTTGGGATTGTTGCAAAATCCAACAATATTATAGGCATGTGGGGATGTTAGAGAACAACATTTATGTGACATTGACCAAGGAATATCCATTTGGAATTATGTAAAATTGGTTATTTATGATAGGATAAACAAGGTTAAAATACATAAGGGTGGCATGACAAGGAAAAGTGACACAATAAAAATGAGGTGCCAATAGGTTCTAGATAGGGATGTGTGCCTCTTGTAGTCATAATGAGAACCTAGATATATTTGAGAGAAGACAAAAAAATGGACAAAAAGGAGGGGAATAAGATAAATACACTTCATCATTACCAATATGGGTCAAGATTGCACAAAGACAAAACACACCAAAAAAGCACACTATATGTACATGGCATAGCCATCAATTACAAAAAGTACTACTAATCTATAGGGTCATGAACTAATAAACCCACAAGATTTTTGGTCAAACTCTTGAGTTAGTATGCACTATGACCATACCCCTCAAAAAATTTATATGATCACACCATGAGCCATATACTTCTTTATTTTGAGCATATGAGTAGTAGCCCATTCTATTTTTTCTATATTAGAACATACCTTGGGAACTACAAAGGAAATGTTACTTGTTGATTATTATTTATTCCATGGGGACAATTCATGTTCTCTAGGAAAATTATATTATCCTTGTACCCTAAAATATTCTTGAGGTTCTAAACGATAGGTGCACATTCAAGATTTTCCTCATCAACTTTTGTTGCATCCAAACTTTCACCAAAAGCTTTCATGAATTTAATCTTGTCATTCCATGGTACACACCTCCATTTTTCATCATGCAAAGACTTTATAATCAATATAACGGGATGCTCATTCCCATATTAATTTATTTGAAGCACAATAGTAACAACAATATAAGGTGTGACAGAGGAAAAAATATGGAAAGGATCAAAATAATTTAACTTACCAAGGCAAGTGCATATTGAAGAGATTCCTTGATTTTCACATATGCATCAGCTGGTTCCTCACTCTAATTATTTATTCACATCCTCAATAGGAGCAAGGTAAAGGATGATGCTAGCAAATAACAAATCTTATTTATCTTGTCCTAGGAGAAGTTTAGGACCAACATCAACACATGACATTTCATTTGTGTTTTTTTGGCTATCCCCTTTAATGAGCATGTATCTATCTTCCCTTTGTAGGTTTACCTCTTATGCAATTGAACACTAAAATCTATTAATTTCATTTGATCAAGTAGAAAGTTTAATTAATTTGTATTGGGAATGTAGGGCATGGATTGATTGCAAGAAGGAAAACTTGCATCTTCTTTTTTATCTTCATCTACACATTATTCTTCTAGTGGTTGGGGTTGGACTAGTTGTGCCTCATCACATTCCTGGGCTAGCCTACAATATTGTGTCCCACTTTTTGGCCAAAGTAGGACATTGAAATCAACACTTTTCATGAAATTTTTACTTTATGAAACCTATAGCAACTAAACCATTAATAATTTGGAGATAATGTGAACTAGTGGTTTGTGAGGATTTGTGTGTAAATTCTAAATATATATTTTTAAAATAAATTAGAAATAAATTGTGATTTTTTTACATAGCTTTTAATATAAATTATTTTTTACAATAAACAACATTTTAAAAAAGTGACGTTTATGTCATCACACATAACTTTTTTTATTAAAAGGATAAAATTATAATTTTTAAATTATAGTTTTTTAACATCAATATCTAGTGCATGGATATTTTTTCATAATTTTTTTTACATATTTTTTTAAAATTAGATTTTGAAGTCGGGGTAATTATAATTAGAACATAGGTGTATGTTGTCACACATAACTTGTTTTGTATGTGTTGAAATTATTATTATTATTTTTTGAAACAAGGACATCAATACCTAGTGCACACATATTTTTTAATTTTTTTTCTCTATTTTTCTTTTTTTTTTGCATGTGTGAAACAAATACCTTGATGTTTGGTGAAAGACCTACATTCACAAGAAATAAAATTAATAATTAATAATTAAATTAAAAATATTAAAAAGCATACTTTTTAGAATTCTTCTAATAATAACTGCATACTTACAAAACATAATTTCTAAATGAATTTATTTGATCCCTCGAAAGGCAAAGAAAAAGTGGTTTTTTGTCAACATTTTGATAGGTGTGAAGGAGACTCCATTGTGGGTATGATTTAAGACCAGGGGAGTTCTATCCAAGGGGGTTTGATCTAAGGGGGTCTTATCTAACCAGGTTCAATTAAAACCCTTTAGATGAAACCCCTCAAGGCTTAAACAATTATTTTTTCTAAAAAATATGTGATTTCAAGAAAAAAAACAAGATGCCCCAAGTTTGGGACCCATTATTGTGGAATGGCCCTCCTTTGTCACATATTTTTTCTTTATATCCATTGTAGCATTGGATTTTTCTTCCTCTCTACCTTATTTTTATATTTTGTTCCTCATATTATTCTCTACCCTTTGTTTCTTCTTACTATTGTATAGGGAATTTTGACCTGACCTAACAATTGTAGCATTTCTTAATGTAGGCACATGTTTACTTCTTAGTTTATATCCACTTTGGACCTGCACTATAGTTGAATTTGTATGGGATGTTCTATTTTAACATGGTGTCTTGGAATATTGGGATAACTATATGAGTTCCCTTGGATTTTCAATACTATGAGTGGACAACTCATACTAATGCGGATCAACTCTATTTTCACATTGAAACCCTAGATATATTGCATCATATTAACTATACTCCACTTCTAATTCCATAGAGTCATATCCTAATGTGTAATTTTGATCATCGTCTTCATAGTTCTTATCATAATATAGTTCTTCCTTTCCCTCCACTAAGAGGGAATTTGCACTTTTCAATGTGGCAAGTTGAGCCTCTTACAATTCAAGCTCTGCAAGAAGTTGTTTATTTTTTTTCTAATGAGATACAACATCTCTTCATGTTCAAATTCTTCTCTATATGAAATTAGGAGTAGGATGTTGAATAGAAATATGTGTTTCCACATCTTGATATCTCATGCAAAGAATTTGTATATTATAGGATCTATCCTCATTCATCCTAGACCAAGAAGAGTAACATTTATTTTGACTTGAGTCTCTTGTATTTTAATTATTTCCATTTACTATTATCTCTCCTTTCTAAGGTAATCTAGCATTTCTCCTAGTTCAATGCCACATCAATATGACATACTAAGAGAAATGGAATATCAACAATAAATATGTGTATCATGGGATCTTTCCCCATCTCTTCTACCAAATAGTCATTTCATTTCTTTTAATATTTCTATTATACCTATACATTTTTCTATATATTTTGATAATGCTATCATTTGAATGTTTAGAAGTATACATGTATTTCTCTCTTAAATTCATGAATAAATAATTTATACCTAATGTTTTGGGTAAATGCATAGAAGTGAGGAACAAAAAGGGGGTAAAGTGGCCATTATTTTTAAAATAAGATAAATTTGAACTTGGATGAATAATTTGAGATGTGTATACTCAAAATTAAAATGTATGATAAGAACAATAATTGTAGTACTTTAAATCTTGTTTCTAAACTACTAAATATTTTTAAAAATGGTTAATATTAATGGGCTGTAATGTTGAGTGCACACAAAAGTGTTCCTACTTTTATCAATAAAATATAACATAGTGTTTGGTGAGCATCCCCTATTTTTTTCGCTACATTAGGTATTTTAAAAACCATTTGGTGGAAGTATAGCCAAGAGTGAGGGCTACACATTGTATATTATTTTAATATTTTTCAAAGTATATGCATCCTAAAAGTTACATCATTGAGTATTTGCACCACATAACTTTCATAAAATACTTTAAAAAATATTTCAATTCCATAGAATAAAGTGTAGAACAATCCTATATTTTTTTTTTCAAATTTGAATAAGAGAGTCAAAGGTTTAAAAGAAATCAATACATCTGTATTAGAGAATATGAAGGCACTCTTCAAAGAAAATAAAAAATAAGTACCTTAACTTATTTAGAATTAAAAAATTGCAAGGCTAGAAAATTGAGAAGTAGCTCTTAATTTTGGCGGTGGTTTTGTAATTTTTTATTGAAAAGCATGTAAAATAAATGAGGTTAAAATTAGAAATTTAAATTATTTTATATAAAAAACATGAATTTAGAAGCCTCAAGAGATGTCCAACCTCGAGTCTTGAAAATCTAGGCCTAAATGGGAGAGATCATAAAAGAATTGAACTTAAAGAAATAAAAATTCATATGCATTATATTTTTCATAAGATGAACACATTTTATTGAAAACCTCAAGGTTGTACACTAATTTATCTTCCATTTCCATGTCCTTACCCTTCATACTTCTAAATCTTGATAGGTAGGCCTAAGTGACTTACCATTATTTTGAGGTCCCTATATTGTTTGTTTTTTCCATGCATGAGTTGAAGCTCCATCTTATCCTTGTTGGTACCCAAGGTGTCTTCTCTCCATGTTAAGTGTTTTAATTTACAAATTGGTTATGGGTTAGAATGAAATAGAGATTCCACTCTTCACTTGGAAGAGTTTTTTTTTTCTAGTAATTGAAATCCCAAGTACTAGACAAGGGCACATGACAAATTCATCGTCAACAATTCACCAACAAAAAATTCACCACCAACAATTCATTGCGAGAAAATTCATTGCCATGACAATTCACCATGTGAAAAATTAATTGCATGAATTTTTTCTAGTTAATTTTCCATGGCGGTGAATTTTCCCATGATGAATTGTTGACGGTGAATTTTCCGCCAGTGAATTGCTGGCAGTGAATTTTCCTAGAGCCTAGACAAGAACTTAAATCCTTGTCAAATTTTTGTTGCCTTGCACCACTATATCAAAGCATAAGATGATGGGTTGAAAAATTATACCTGCCAATTAATAATATTAAAACACTTGATTACCAGGATCTAAAAAATATGAACCATATTAAATCCTCCCTAGAAATGATGCCAATATGTTGACATAGGCTAATGAGGTGCTCACACCACACACAAATAAAACATACGTTTACATATTAAATCCTCCCTATAAATGATGAAGGGACTCTAGGGAAACCATGTAGAATTGTACATGGGAATATGATGTCTAGGTGGGAATATTGATATTTGATAGCTAGGTTGAACTTTGCATAAGGAAGAAATGAAAGGTAAAAGGTAAGTTGAAATTTTGTAGAATCTTGGTATGGAAGTGGACATAGGAACTAAACATTTGGAAGTCTAGAATTCCACCTAAATACATAAAAACGATAGAAGGGGATGTGGGAAAATGTGTAGGATCAAATGGATAAAATGGAGGTGAGACTATAAAAAAAGGTCTAGAGGTGCAAAGGAATTCCGAAAGGAAGAAGGGGGAAAGATGGGGAAAAAATATGGAACTAGATATGGGATATAAATGAAGTGAAGGGGGGAAATATCTAGATCCACTTAAAAATTATGTAAATATGGAGAGTTGAAAGATAATGGGATAGAGACGGAGATCTAGATATGATATCGGGAAGGGAAGGTTTGGACCACCATCAAAACTTTACAAAGAGGGGAAAAGAGGAAAATGGAAGGGGAGGAAATGGCCATCAAACCTTGTGGGGATTCCATGCAATATTGAAGGTTAGAACCAAATATAAGACAAGTATGAAATTTTTGGTAGTATGAGGAAAGTTTGTAATATTCACATAAACACCAGTGACACCCATGAATTATAATTTCTTTATATTTTTACAACTTCTATCACACGATAGGGATAAAGAAGATGATGAAGAATCACTTACATGCAAACTTGACAAAGGGAGATCCATTTGGAGTTTTCTCACATTGATAATAAATGAAGGGTAAAATAAGGCCAAGTGCATAAGGAGGAAAATACCAAGTAAATTTAGGAACTAAAAATTTGGCCACCAACATACCATTATACATTTAAATATCTATAAATAGAGAAAAAATATATATGCACCAAGATGAAAGAGTATACTTCTTGAGGTAGTGATGAGTCAAGCAATAATATAGCATGACACTAGAAGGAGGAGAGAACTTTATTTTGCATAAGGTCTTATTTAACCTTACCAAAGGTGTAATATTTTGAGCGAAAAAATTAATGGAAATATGATTCTTAACCTTCCACAAACACATTTTATTTGGATAACAACATGATTGGGTCCTAGTATTCAATCAGATCTTAATTTTTTTTGATTAAATTGATTGTTTATGCATCAATACTATCATTACATTTTAAATAAAAATGAAAAACATAATTATTGATATTATTAAAATGAAAAACAAATAATAGATGCAAATCCTAGTCTCTTTCTTATTAAAATAATGAATATATTTTATTCAAATAGTTATGTAATAATATTAGTAACTACAACAATAATTCATACCTATAGTAGTGAAAAATTGGATCAATATAATATGGTTGGAGTCTATGTTCAATGAACCTTGAATATAAACTATGTATGAGATCACCTTATGAAATCCCTAAGGGTTCCCACACTTAAACATAAGTGCTCAAAACAAAATTTGACAAGAATTTTTGTTAAGTGTAGATTTTTTTTTTTGGTTAAAGATAGGGGTATCCCCGTGACCCCGCCCAATAGCCTGTATCTTGGGTACCTGGGGTGAGTGGGGTTGAGACTAGTCCCCTGCAGGGGGACCCAATAGTCAACAAGCTAGTCCCAATTGGGTAAACTTAAGAGCGGAGTTGAACCCAAGACCAATGGGGAGCAAACCCACGGCCCAGGTCAACTCCGCTACCCATGCTGGTTGTTAAGTGTAGATGATGATCATTAATGAAAATATTCAATCTTTTATGTCCTTCACAAACAAAATAGGTCAGGCACCAAGCACACCTGTAATTGCAAATATGAACAGCGATCATGGGCGGGAAGTATTCCACTTTGAAAGTTATGACACCAAAAATAGACTACTAGAAATAATGACATGTGTTGGGAAGTTATGAGGGGAATGTAAACTATATATGTCTAAAAATGGTCATGATTAAGCTTGTTAATTAATTAAATATGATTTATTTAATTAATTCCTCTAATGTCATCTACATATAAATAAATTTAATTAATTATTTATATTGTTCATCTTCTAAATTCTTCTATCTTAAATTAAATAAATAATTTTATTTAATTACTAACATTTCTACCCTCCGCTTAATTAAAATAAATAAATTTTTATAATTTATTTATATTTAATTATCATTTGGTTCTAAAGTTTAAATATTTTTAATATTTGAATAATGGAATATTATCCATCCCATATCCGAATTTAAAATATTAAATATCTTTTTTAATATTTTCCTCACTCTGATTTCATTTTAAACATAATTAAATATGAGTTATTTAATTATGTAGGTTTCCATTTTCATCTTCACTTTTAAATTAAATAAATTTATTTTATTTAATTTCTAATTCGTGCTAACTCACCTTTCCAAATTTTAACTCATCTTTCGAAATGGAAGTTTCCCTTTGAAACTTAATGACAAAAAAAAAGGAAAAGGGAAACCTTCCATCCTTCTCTTCCACTTTCAAAAATCTCCCGCCGTTCGTTTGAAGCAAGCTTAATCCGGACCGTCGATCGATTCAGCCAATCATATCCGTTCGAAAACTCTATAAATTCCGGCGCAAATCCAAGCTTTGTTTACACTTTGAATACTCATTTACGCACGCATACACTCAACCAACATTTGCATTCATGACAGTTTCGATATCACAGTAATATCTTTCATTTTAGCATGATTTTTGTATCCAGCTTAGTTTTACATTTAGAATCTCATTCTTTAGCTGTCATTTTTTTGAGCCTGATCTGTTGATCTGAGAGCTATTTGGAAAACAACAAAACACTGAAGTTAGAGGAGGATAAGATGGTTTCAAGAAGCTGTGATTACGGTTTGCATTATTCTGTTTCTTTTCAGCTTTTCAATTTAATGTCTTATTAACATGTGTTTGATTTCTATTTTATTAATCCAATAATTCACACACACATAAAATGGCGCCCACCATGGGGCTCGAACCCACTAATTTAACATTTTTTGTAAGTTTGTTTTGACAGTTTCAGCTTTCTGGAATCGGCTTTTCGGAAAATTCTGACGTTTAGGTGCATCCGATTTTTTTTGATGCACATACGGAAAACTTTAACTTTTTATTTTGCAGAATTTCGACGCGCATCTCGTGACTGTTAGCGCGCATCCCGTGACTATAAAAGCACATCTCGTGACTGTTAAAGCGCATATAGTGACTGTTTGTTTAGGCGCATAGAGTAAATGTTTGTGTGCATATAATTTTCTTCCTACATGCACAATAATTATTTTGACATTTTCTTATGGCGCATCCAGTTTCTGTTTAGGCACATATAGTGTCTATTCGGGTGCGTCCAGTTTCTGTTTAGGCACATATAGTGTCTGTTCAGGCGCATCCAGTTTCTGTTTAGGCACATATTGTCTCTGTTTCGGTGCATACAGTCTCTGTTCTAGCGCATATATGTTTCGGCGCATACAACTTCTGTTCAGGCACATATAGACTGTAACAAAATCACAGAATTCTGAGTCTGATGCATTCTGCAGACATAATTCTGTTTCTTTTTCTAAAGTTTTAAAATGAAGCAATCCTAGGGTAGCCACATCTAGATAAAATGAAGCAATCTAGGATAATCACCAAACAATGAATTTTGCAGTTAAAATTGAACAATCTATTTTTGGTGAAGCAATATCTTCACTTAGATTAGCTCATTGTTATTTGGATTTTAAAAAGAACATCTGCTTACTTTGATTGTGGCAATAGGTCTATGCTCTCCCCTTAACTGGGTGATCAGAATACCAGACTTGCCTTTTAATTTCATGCAATTTTATTGTTTCAATTACATCCTTTAGAGAGCCTGCCATAGTGGGAAAAAGTACTCACCCTACGGGAATGACTCAAGTGGGTTCAAGCCAAAGCCAGGCTATTCCACCCCACTATAAAATTTAAAGCAGATCTGGGGAAACCCTCTTTTGCCGGTAGTGTGCAAGATAACCACCCCAAAGCCTTTATTCTAAAGGTTGGGAGGTCTCCTGAGGGAGTTTATTATTGCCACACCGAACGTAAATCCTTACTATGAACCTAGTGTAGTAGTCAGCCGAGTCAGTTTCCAAACATTCTGATAATCACAGTGCAAGGGGAGGGAAGAATTTTCCCCCAAGATACTCACCATATAACTGCCAAGGACCATTTGCTCAGGGGATCCGGTATCCACTTCCGTAACTTTGAGTACACGCCTGGAAAAGACAAAAACACGGGTGCCCCTTCAGGGGTGACACGGCTGTGTGAGTCGACGCAGTTTTAAGATGTGGGCTATTGATTATTAGAGTGACCTACTTGAGCATTTAAGAGTGAGTCTGTCTGAACTGTTTTTCATGTGGAAAACCTGTGAAAACATTTGATGAAAAACATTCTTGATCAAACACTTCAATGTTAGTATAGGGCTTTAAGAACAACTATTTTCAAAAATGTTTGTTGTGTCTTCCTTTACATTAATTCAGATAAAGAAATCATCCAAAAGGAACATGAAGAACAACAACTGAAAGCCACTTAAGAGATTTTCTTTTCATTGGTTCAAAAACAGTTCCAAACAATTTTCTCATGCTTAGAGATTGGAAGTCAACAAAATTTACTAAGAAGTCATTGTTTAAAAGGATCAGAAAACCCAAGAAACCATTAGGATACAAGAAAACACTGCAAAAGAGAAAATTCTTGTACAAAAGTCGATGAGTCTTGCTTCACTATCGAGGATTTCTTCACAGATATCAGTATTTTGTTAGAGGATTCACTGATGAGTATGCCGTAGATCCCTTAGATTCCTAAGCTTATTATCAGAGATTAGCTCTATCACAACGGCATAATCATAACCAACCTCTTGAATTTGACAACATACCACAGCCTTCCATAGAGTATCCTTCACACCCCAATCAAATTCTTCATTGATTTTGGAACCTTTCTTTGAAAACAAAGATCAAAATTTTAAAAGTGCATCTCTCAAACAGCTTTTTAGTTTTTGGTTCAACTTCCCCAACAGGATTCTGAAATCCTTCATCAAATTTGGAAGCCACAACCAATAAATTAGAAGTATCCTTGATCATATCATAAGATTCCATATCTTATCGGATCAAGATATCATTACCATCGCACTTGTCAAAACTAGGATCTAAGTTTAGAAGAATTTTCCAAAAACATATGCCTATCTCCACAAGGTCTCAACACAATAAACTGAAGGATACAATCTAGAAAGAAAGTCATATTCAAAACACTCAAGAGGAAGGAGAAAGCAGTAATCCCATTTTCAGCATAAATCAAAATCCACTCTCCAACAACAACATGGACAATAGAGAAGAAAATCCTTTTCATAATTACAGAGATAAAAACCAAATGGATAGTGATGAGGAACAAGATGAGGAACGTCTTAGAGAGGCTGAATAAGATCCAAAATTCCATAAAGCCATTGAAAAGATCTTACAACGAGATAAGGAAAAATATTTTCGCTATCTAGCCGAACAAGGGGCTAAATTACCTCACGACTTTGACACTAAAAACTTGAAAAACAAACCTGAAGAGACACCCCTTTCAGATCTTAGTGCCTTGACCCAACAAATCAAGACACTTCAAGGACAAGTTAGAGAATTACAAGGGGGAACAACCACAAAGAAATACACTCTGGAGGACATCTGTCCTTATCCTTTCGACAAAAGTTTAAACACGGTTCCTTTTCCCAAGCATTGTGAAATGCCAAAGTTTGATCGCTATAATGGGAAAACGGATCCAATCGATCACGTTAGGGACTTCAGAAACTTGACATTAGAATTTTCTCACGAAGATACTTACTTGATGTGACTATTTCCTAGGAGTCTTGGAATACACTCTATGGAATGATTATCCAAGATCACACCTCCTGTCAGGACATTTGAAGAATTGATCAATTTATTCATATCACAATATACCTACAACATACAACATCAGATCACCATGATAGATCTTTGTAAAGTTGCACAGAAACCTGGTGAACCTTTCATTACATTTCTTCAGAGATGGAGAAGAATGTTTGCCAGATACCCACGTCCTGTTCCAGAGAAAGAAAAGATGGTTACTTTCATCAACAGTTTAAATTCGGAAATGAGCTATCACTTGAACTTACATTTTCCTTCTTCTTTTGAGAAAATGATTGAAGATGCCTTAACCATTGAAAATGCTTTGGTTAAAAGAGGCATAATAAAACATGACAAAGAAAATCCTAGCTCATCCAACCATCATAATAATCAGGACAAATCCAAATTCTTGACTTGCAACAAAAATATGGTGAATGATGGTATTGTGGATGCAAATCATGCTTCAACCAAACCATTTGTCCTCACTACCCCAAACAGTCACAACAACAATGTCAACTTAATTGCAAATCACGGAAATAATCCTCCTCCTCAGAGGAACAATACAAATCAACACTCCACTTCCCATCAAGGGACTTCAAACAATAACTAGGGTTATCAAGGAAACAATAACAATCAAAATTCTTTAGGAAACAACTCAAATTCAAATATACAAAGATTTTCATTCTTCTCGAATAGAAGAACTTTTACTCCATTGGGTCAATCCGTAGAATCTGCATTCAAAGAATTGATGGCCAAAAATCTCATTACTTTACCGCCTCAACGGAATTATGAACCCAGTGTAAAACCTCCATCATGGAATGAGGCATATTATTGTGATTATCATCGGTGTAAAGGTCATCGCACAAACAACTGCCAAGCCTTGAAGAATGTAATTCAAGACTTAATCGACAATTACATCGTCACAATAGAAGGAAATCAACAAACCAACGCAGATCACCAAGCATCCCACAATCCATTGCTTAATTATCAAAAGGGTGAATCTTCTAAAAAAAATGTGAATCATATCAATGATGATCATATAATCAACCATCTTTACGCAGACGACGAGCGGGTAAATGTCATTAAAGTCAACAAGAAGGTGGAATATAGAGAAGTCAACACAACAACAAGAGCGCAAGCCAAAGTTGTCTTAAAGGGCGCCTCTTCAAGATCCACTGAACCTCCACTTCAACATAAATATGATTTGGTTAATCAACTTCAAAAAACCTCCGCTCAAATTTCCATTTTGGAACTATTGAAGATTTCTCCAGCCCATAAAGAAATTCTAGACAAAGCCCTAGTTGAAACGAATGTATCAACTGAATTGGATGTAAATCAATTTCAAGCCATGGTAGGGCATTTGTCCTCACCTACTTGTCTTTCATTCTCTAATAAGGATGACATTTCCATAACTCATCCCCATAACTCCTCTTTGTACTTAGAAGTCATGGTTCACAAGTTTCACATCAGACGAGTTCTAATAGATGGAGGTGCTGGTTCGAACATCTGTACCTTGAAGTTGGTCAAAGCCTTAGGATTTTCTAAGGACTCCATTGATTTCAGAAGAAAGATTACCATAAAGGCTTATGATGATGAAGAAAGAGCATCCAAAGGTCTAATCATGCTGCCGATCAGAGTGGGCCCTGTTATAAAGAATACTTTTTGTCAAGTACTGGGCCGTGATCTTGCATATAACATCTTGTTGGGTCGTCCTTGGATCCACAAAATGCAAGCTGTCCCATCAACATATCATCAATGTCTCAAATTTCCTTATGATGGATAGGAAATCACAATACCTGCTGATAATTCCAACATTCAAACTTGTGCCAACATAAAAGTTAGTCAAGATACTTTGGTCCCTAATAATTGGGAAGCTCATGCCAGTACTTCTCTAAAAATTGACACACAAATTAGTCAATTGACCAATAGTTTTGACAAAAAGCTGAAATTCAAGGATCACGGTGTTGGAGAATACTCTCTCTGCCTTGCCAATTTACCTACATCACCTTGATCACATGGAAAACCATCTATTAGGGAACATCAAATATCAACAGCATCAACATCAAAGCGAACACCAATAGAACCAATCACAAAATTTAAGGGGCAATTCATCAGAGAAAAATTCCCCATGGAAAATCTTGAGGATATGGAAATTCTAAATTGGCTCTATAAAGATGAAGATGAAGCAGTCTTAAGCAGTCTTTAATATCAAATTACCCACAACCAAATATGGAAAAGGATATTCAATCATGCAGAAGATGGGTTATGATGAAGGACCTATCAGAAAAAGGAAGGAAGGAGTAGTTGAACCCATTCACCTCTGTGGACTCACTGCAAAAGAGAAAACTGGATTGGGTTATGATACTCACTCTAAAGAAAGCAAATCCAAACATGGCACTGTCTTCACATTGCAAGAAGGCTCAGATTCACAAGAGGCATATTTAACAACAATTCAGAACTTCCTAGACAACAATTCTGACACAGACTCTGCTGAATATGAATGGGACACCATTTACAATGATGAGTTCTGGAGGGACAAAGAGGTTGATGTAATACACCAATATGCCCCAACTCTAATTGAAGGACAAGGTTCAGGGTCCCAACCACAAGAATCTGAACCACAAATCGACTATGATTCTAGTGATACTGAATCAGATCTAAACGAACAAGACTATCATGAGGACAGTATCATCATTGATCCACCTCATACCTCGGATCTTACAGACCACTCTGTTATGACCTTAACCATAGCTGATCTCACACAACCTGACGATCCTCTACCTTTAATCCATCCTGACCTCATTGATTGGGATTCTATTGAATCTATTAACATACCCATGTTTCCAAGTGATGAAGCTATTGTAAACTTCCTTTCCGCAAAAGATACAAATGATTGTTCCACCAATGATTTTCGACATAAAGTTTTTGATCAAGAGAGTGTCAAGTCTCCCAGCTGCAAAAGTAAAAACAAAAAAGAAAGATCTAATGGTGAAAACCAGAATCTGGCAGTATTAGATCAAACAAAAGATAAAATAAAGAGCGTATCTGATGGTGAAAACCCCTTTGAGGCACCAGACGACAGGAATCTTGACACTCTTCTGGAGCACTACCATGAACGATCACCTATTCTGATTGAGCCTACAAATGCTGTCAATCTTGAGACTTCAAACAAACCAAGAATTTTATAGTTAGTTGCATCAATGACTGAAAAATAAATACCAGAATTCATGGAATTCCTAAAAGAAAATCAGGTCAATTTTGTGTGGTCTTATGCTAACATGCCTAGTCTTGATCCTGATCTTATCATGCATCATTTGTCTATCAAACTAGGGGCCAAGCCGGTAAAACAAAAACTCAGAAAGATGCACCCTCATGTTGCATTATTAGTTAAAGAAGAACTGAGAAAACTTCTTGATGTGGGCTTCATCAGACCAATCGACTATGCATAATGGATCTCCAACATCGTACCTATATCCAAACCAGATAAAACTGTCAGAATATGTATAGATTTCAGAGATCTCAAAAAATCATGTCCTAAGGATGACTTCCCATTACCAAATATTGACACCATAGTTGATCTGACAGCTGGCCATGCCATGTATTCATTAATGGATGGTTTTTCTGGATATAACCAAATCAAGATTGCACCTGAAGATCAAGAGAAAACAGCTTTCACGTGTCCATGGGGAACTTATTGTTGGAACGTCATGCCTTTCGGTCTGAAGAATGCTGGGGCTACCTACCAAAGAGCCATGACTACAATCTTTCATGACATGATGCATGTCTTCATGGAAGATTATGTGGATGACATACTGGAAAAATCATACACCAGAGAAGGACATCTTGAAGTATTGTCCAAAATATTTGCAAGATTAGAAAAATTCAAAGTTTGTCTTAACCCTAAGAAATGTGTTTTTGGGGTCAAATCTGGAAAACTCTTGGGTACATTGTCTTAAAAGGGAATTGAAGTAGATCCAACTAAAAGTTCAAGAAAATTATGGAAATCCTCCACCAAAGAACATCGTACGCTTAAGATCACCTAAAGGACAACTTCAATCTATACGAGGTTCATTGCACAATTGGCTGACAAAAGTTTACCTTTCACACATCTACTGCATAAAAATGTTCCTTGCAAGTGGGATGACAAATGTGAATTGGCTTTTCAGAAAATCAAAAAACATCTAATGACTCCACCAGTTCTCGTATCACCAAATCCAGACAAACCACTCATCTTATACATTGTTGCAATAGAGACATCCTTGGGGGCACTAATAGCACAAGAAGACACTACAGGAAAGGAACATGCAATCTACTACATTAGTAGAACACTAACAAGTCATGAGCTCAACTACACTTCTATTGAGAAGACTTGTCTGGAAGTAGTTTTTGCTTCACAGAAGTTTCGACACTACATGCTAACCCATACAATCAATATGGTTTCAAAAATTGATCCACTTAAGTATTTGCTAAGCAAAGCATCATTGATAGGAAGGTTAGAAAAGTGGGTAATGATTCTAAGTGAGTTTGACATACATTATGTTGATCGCAAGGCCATCAAAGGACAAGTTATAACCGATCAATTAGCTGAAGCACCACTACAAGCGGATCATCCCTTGCACATCGAATATCTCTATAGATGTTGATGTCTTCACTGCAAAAATCTAAAACAAAAATACAGCATTATATTTGATGGTTCTTTTCACTCAACATGATCTAAGGTGCATACTTTTTTTTTCACCAAGGACATACTTATCTCGGATCATATAGGCTAATGTTTCCATGTACCAACAACATAGTCAATAATATGAAGCATTGATCATCGACCTCAAAATAACACCGGAATGGAGAATAAATGTAATTTACAGGTGTATAGATCACGCCTAGTCATCATCTATCAAATCAATGATGACTATCAAACTAAAGATGAGAAACTATTACCATATAAAAAGATGGTTGATGATTTCAATAAATACTTTGTGGACATTAAATTTACACAAATTCCAAGGATTGATAACAAAGCAGTTGACGCCATGGCCACAATCGCATCATTGTTACAACTCCCAGAAACTCAAAATCGTTATGAATTTCTGGTGGAACAATCATTTACGCCTACATATGATACCCCTGAAAGCCAAATCATTTGTCACTTGGTAGGATCTGATTCGCCTTGGTACGAAAAATTTTATGCCTATCTCAAAGATGACATCTTACCACCCGATTTATCCTGTAACCAAAAATGCAACTTTATCTGCCAATCCGCTCGCTATACCCTCATCGCTGACACCCTTTATCACCATGGTCTTGATGGTACTTTACTCCGATGTCTTGAACGTGAGGAATCTAACAAAGCTTTACAAGAAGTTCATGGTGGCATCTGTGGTACTCATTCAAGTGGACTGACCTTATCTAAGAAATTAATTAGAATGGGTTTCTATTGGCCTACAATGGAGAGGGAATCATTCACTTTTGTGAAAACATGTTCAAAATGTCAAATTCATGGGAATCTCATTCATGCCCCTACACAAGAACTTCAACCATTCACACCAACCTGGCCATTTTCTCAATGGGGTTTAGATCTAGTGGGAAAGATTCATCCTTCTTCATCAAATGAGCATAAATTCATCATCACAGCAACAGAGTATTTTACCAAGTGGATTGAGGCAGTCCCTCTTACTAAAGTCACCAGAAAACAAATATCATCATTCATACTCAACTATATCATTTGTCGGTATGGCATTCCCAACTCCATATGCCATGATAATGGACGCCCATTCAAAAATCGATGTTGATTTGTGAACTTTGTGAGAGATTTCACATGTACAAAGATAGATATACTCTTCAACACCTTACTATCATCCACAAGGGAAAGGCCAAGCAGAGGCCTCAAATAAAATGATATTGAAAATCTTGAAGAAGACTGTGAATGCTTCAGGGAAGGATTGGCACGTTCAACTCAATCCTGCTCTATGGGCCTACAGAACCAACATCCGCACACCAACATGAGCAACACCATTCGCTCTTGTCTATGGAGCAAAGGCCATATTGCCATTAGAAGTGGAGATTCCCTCACTCAGAGTATCATTGAAAGGCCTTACAACAGATGATGAATACCGAGTTTCCCGACTCCAAGAATTGGAACTCCTAGATGAGAAGAGACAAAGAGCAGCTGATCATCTAAAAGCATATCAACAAATGATGTCTCATGAAAGCAAACCTCACAGTAAAAGCCAATGCATCTTCATAAGACCTTGTTCTCAAAGAATCTACGAATCAACAAGATAGAGAGAAGAAAGGAAAGTTCGAACCAAATTGGCTAGGTCCTTATGTGGTTATCGCAGTCTATGGTTCAGGGGCCTACAAGCTATCAACGCTAGAAGGGGACCTGTTTGATCTGTTTCCTATCAACGTAAAGATGCATCCAAAAAGTATTATGTCTAAGCTATATCATCATCTAAAAAGTCTTGAAAAATTCAAAAATTAGGAAAAAGTCTTGAAAATTCAAAAATCGTAAAAGTTCCGAAAAACCCATCAGGGTGAAAACCCGGCAACAAAGGGGCCTATTGACAAGAAAATACAATAAAAACAAATAGAAAATCGCAAACAAACGCTTATTTTAGAAGCTCCATCTATTAGTTCATGTTCAAGAGACTTTATCGCTTACTTTTTCATACATCTTTTCCGTCATCTTAGGGTCATGCCAGCACCATGCTCTCATCATTTGCCTCGAGTGATAACGTCTTATCATGGTTTGATTATTGTACATATTCATTTCAGCAAGTTGTGTTGATACCAAGGTCAAATATGGACATACTGGGGGCAATCAACTTTTAGATCTTCCCAAAACAGTAAGACAATGACATCGAAACCAATCACGCAAAACAAAACAACCAACCATTGATCCATATCACAGTGGCTTTCAGTTGCGTACCTTACCATGACTCATATCTGGATGATCTCTAATCTGAAATAATGTTTGGAATCACAATATTTCATTTGTTGAACAATGGTTGTTTATTTTTCGACATCATTTCTCTGGAGCACATTCGATGATGTACTGAACTAGAGTGGCAAGGAAAGAGGATGATTTTTCTTTGTCTGCTTCTTGAGGTTAATCATTTATCTATTGCAAGTATGTCGCGAGACATGTTTTCCAAAATTTATCATTGATGACAGTTCCAAATTTGCATCAGATAGTGGTTAGTCTTTGTCTGTTTATGCAAGAAATACTCAGGTCATCTTGGTTCAATTATACCTAGATGCTTGTATTCACTTGCTATATCAAAAATCATGAAAGTTGTACTCAGGTCATCATTGGTGCTAATTTCCCCTCTGATGCTTGTA